>JAECMU010065882.1:0-15614 GCA_016106625.1 Dracogyra subfuscus
TCATAAATTAATTATTTAGTCTTAAATTAATAACTCTCAGGCCATTCATGTAAAATATGATAATATATAAACCAGCCACTGACGGCATTGACACTAGTTTTCAAAAGTGATATTAGAAATTAAAATATACACCGTAACAGAAAAAAACCCGACTATTTAAAAAAACACAAAAAAAACATTGAAAACATAAATATTTATTTCATTATAAAAGGGAGAATTATCTTGTATTTATTTAATAGAAATTTTAAATTTTACAAAATAAACCTCAGCGTAGCCTATACATTTAATGGAATCAGTTTACTAAAACATAAAACACGACTAATTTCACTAATTAATAATAAATTTATCAATGACATAATGTACTTTGAACTGAATTTTTATAATTAAAATAAAATAACTTCAAAATCACGAGTTGCAATTATATGTTTTGTTATGAATTCACGGAGTTATTAATGGAACCAAAATGTTATTGAAATTTGAAGGACATAATTAATTAATTATACATATTGTTAAATGAATTAATATCGCTGTTAAATGTTTATATTCGTGACAACTCTTAAATTATCATAGATAATATTTTAGTTTAAAATGTCTATAGTTTACTCAAACTGGTTGTTTATATTCGTGACAACTCTTAAATTATCATAGATAATATTTTAGTTTAAAATGTCTATAGTTTACTCAAACTGGTTGCATGTACTTTCAAATATTATAGGTACAGTAACATACAAAATAAAATAAAATAAAATAAAATAAAACAAAATAAAATAAAATAAAGTTGCAAAACAAATCCTCAAAAACGAAATTTACCAAAAGGTTATCTTTTTGTGCAATCTCCGATGCGAGTTTCGTTACGGAAGTTCACCCCCATTTTGGGAATTACATGTTTATCAAAAATAATATTGTTAAATACCTGATCTATTAGTTTGTTGAGGATGCAGTTTTAATTTTTTTTTTTAAAGAAGTAAACAGTACTTTTAATCGTTCATATTTTGATACATTATTATAGATAAAATGTTGTTTAGATTAACAGTTACGGAAATTGATTAAATCTGATATAGTATGCTATGTAGTGTTGGGCAAATAGAGTATTTAGTATTTAAAAGTCTTGAATTGTATCACATTACTAATGGATATCTGGAACTGACATTACTATGTTTGATTGAAGTAGTTTGTACATTTATCTTATTTCTGATGTAGCAACTCTCCGTTATGGAATTACTTCAATTCTAGTGAGGTCATTGACAAAACAATATTTGCCAGATCATTCACTTTAACTTTAGTATATGTTGTAGTCCAATACGTCTGCTGTCAACGGAGTTTGACATCAACCGACTCTGTTAACGGTATTGGTATCGGACTATATCTCTTGATGAGACGTCAGTGCAGCGCTTGCAGTTAGATAAAGACCACCACGTGCATGCCGCTAGCTCTTCCTATGAGCCATATTACACAAGTTTCTAAAAATATGAAATTCTTAAATTTTATTTAATTATGATTTTATCCACAAATTCGCGAAATAAATCTCTAACGGTTGTTCTCCGTACATTTCGGAAAAAAAGCATTACGTGCATTTTGCATGTTAGCGCCCCCAAATGTATTGAGGACTGTTTTCAATTTTTCAATTTTTTTAATATGGCAAACTCTGATCGCCAAGTTTTTATTATAATTATAGTCCATAAAGATAATAGTGGGTTCTCGTGACGCGATCACGTTACACAAGGCTGTTTTATTCGGTACACGTATATCGCAAGATGTAACCCCAGTCACAGGCTAACACGTAAAGTTATATTGGTTGTGGCACTTTCATTACAATCTTGGCCAATCTGGGGGCAATAGCACGGGATGAGAAGGTCCACGAATCGTCAACAATGTAAATATCTCGAGTTTATCACTGTATACGAGCCGTTTCATACGATTCAGCTCAGATAGGCCGGCTTGTTTATGGTCTCACTTAAAAACTTTTGTTGACTATCTCACCAGAACATCTGGGAGACACGATGGTTTTTATCGGCTGTAAGAAGACCGCGGGTCAAAGGTCGACAGATTCCGAAGACTGTCACAGAAATGTAACCGCGGTGGTCGACAACACCTGCATAGAGAAATTCTAGATCTGACCATACGGCCAGTTATTCTGTAAGTCAGGGATGTGATTTTTCAACTTAGACACACCGACACACACACACACACACACACACACACACACACACACACACACACACACGATATAAATATTTGTGTAAAATGATTTTCACAAAAGTAAATAGGATTTAATCTGAAATGCTAAAGATATTACCTTTAATGAAGTATGGTATAGTTTTTTAAAACGTGGAAAAAAAAGAATACCCATCAAAAACAAAAACAACAAGCCAACTTCATAATCGCTTACGGTCAGTTTAAAATTAATTTATTAATGTACATATTAGGCGTATACATACATACATACATACATACATGGATGTCTGAATAGCTCAGAACGCATCGTGGCTAGTCTATCAATTTGCGGGCGATTCGGTGTCATAGGTTCGAGTCCCAGCAACGGCATGGGAACATTTGTGAGGCCAGAAAGGATTTTATTATCCATTTCGCCAGTGCGTTAATATCTATGTATGGAATAGTCAACCTCGACATACATACAATATATAGATATTCATACATCAGTACATACACGCACCCTCTTTCCATCCACGGGGCGTGATATACCTATAATGGTAATTATAATTCTTGGTAATTGTGAGAACGATCGTTTCATTCGCGCGTTGTAAAGGAGCAAGCCCGTGCAGAAGTTCAATGTAACAAAACTAAAGTCGCAAATAATAACTAGTATTTTAATAAAATATCTAAACCTGCTTAAATATTTACAGGAATTTGAATGTTCTTGTTTTTAAAGTAGTTGAAACAAACAGATAAGAATTCGAAGAATTGCATCTATGCATGTTCTAAACTTTCTGCTTGGCCTTGCTGAGGAGAAAAAGAACAGGGGCTTGACCCAAAATAAATATCTTGGAACTTAAAGTTCGACATAAGTGGAGTATTAAAGCTGGACCAATAACTCCCGAAACGGAGAGAAGCACTGAAACACACGCTTCCTTCATGGGTCCTGATACTTTTAAACTCTTGGCCTAATCGTTGCCATCTTGTCATAATTATTATCCCTTGACACCAAAAGCAAGGGTGGTCTTCATAAAACATATTCTTCATAAATCTGCACGACATTCCGTGCACTCATTATCTCCCAGTTGTCTCGGCTTTCTCCGTGTGTTATGTCATTAAAACGGAAATAATTTCTGATAAGCCCAGCTTATTCTTTCCGCGTGCACCGTGGAACACCGCACGTAGATCTGTGGGGCTCCAGCTAGCATGGACGACATGGAAACCAATTAGGGTTATAATAAATTTGTCTTGAGCATCACTGCAATGGACCGATTATAACTGTTCTGCTATTTCCCCATCATGTTTATAACATGACACACATTTAACCGAGGTCCTTAAAGGACGGTTCTGATTTAAATTATATATAAAGTATGCTGTCCTTTGCTTCACCTATTATTAAGTCCAATTTCTTATATCCACAGTATATATATATATATATATATATATATATATTTTTTTTTATTTTTTTTTATTTTTTTTTAAATAACACTGATCAGATTTCCCCCTTTTATCTCTAAAATAATTGTTAACTTTATTTTGTCTCGTTATCTGAAGTCCTGGAAAAACTGAAACTGCTGAATATTATAATAGAATATTAACACAATGAATACCCGTTGGTGAAAGTAAGCGTTTTGGGCTTCTTTCTTATAATTATGAACTGGATTCAATTACTATGTAAAACACTATTCTACAGATTGTGTCCCAATCTTTATTATAACAGTGTCAAACCAAATGGGACCTGTGATGCTGTTGGGTCAATCATCATGGACAACAGTGCCAAACCAGATCATACTACTGTATTTATTAATGCTTCAGAAGCCAGATCATAATTCAAAATGATGAGCTCTCTTAATCATACAAGATTACATCATCATGATTATTACACTATCAAATATTTGGTTTCACCTACTTACATGAAGGAAGTATATATTTGTTAGACACCTAAAATGTTACCTCCATCAAATTAAAGGGGTTTTAAGTATGATTGAACTATTGTGTTTATAAAACCTTTAGAGTCTAGACCCATGACACTAACAGAATCTGAGACTTCAACGCCATGGCAATGACATACAAACTAAACATTTCAAATAAAACACTGTAAATTTTTTTACAAAATATAAAAATCACAGGTAAATTGAAAATTGGAATTGAAATGATTCCATCACACTTCTTCTACCAAATTTATTACTTTGTTTCAGATGATTGCATTCCACCAAAATGTGACAAACGGTACAATGACAGTGCTCACACTGAGATGGAGGATCCTTCTTCAAGATAAATGAATGCGTCAAGTATGAATGGCCCACGTGAGCATGGCACAATTACTAGTTCTTTCTTTCACTCTACCAGAACATCTCGTCAAGTTAAAAGATAAATTGGTTAATGGTATAATAAAGTTAGTTTGTTTTGTTTGACACCACCACTAGAGCACATTGATTTATTAATCATTGGCTACTGGATGTCAATTTGGTAACTCTGACATATATATATATTTTTTTGGTTGGTTAGTTTGTTTAACGACGCACTCAACACATTAAATTACGGTTATATCGGCGTCGGACATATGGTTATGTCAAGAAAAACCCCAGTGGTCAGCTGACGGGGATCGATCCTAGACCACTCTGACATATAGTCCTAGATAGGAAACACTCTTCCTCTTTTCATCAGTAGCAAGGGATCGTTTATAGGGGTCACTATTGTGGTCAGTTTCACTACTGCAATAGTATTGTGTTAGTTAAAATACTACTGTGATAGTATTGCAGTAGTATTGTAAGTTCTTAAATTGCTTGATAATAATAATAATATGAATAGATATTTCAGAAAACTATTTACCTGTCTTCAGATATGTGTGTATTTGTATGTGTGCATTTGTACATGTAAGCGGGCAGCATGGCCCAGTGGTAGAGTGCCCGCCTGATGCGCGGTCGGTCTAGGATCGATCCCCATCAGCTGACCACTGGGGTTTTTTCGCGACATAACCACATGTCCGACGCCGATATAACCGTAATTAAAATGTGTTGAGTGCGTCGTTAAACAAACCAACAAAAAAAAAAAAAAATTGTACATGTAAGTGGGCAGCACAGACCAGTGGTACAGTGCCCGCCTGATGCGCGGTCGGTCTAGGATCGATCCCAGTCAGCTATCCACTGGGTTTTTTTCTCGATGTATTTTTCGTGCTGGGGTGTCGTTAAATATTCATTCATTTGTACTTAATTATTTGTAATGTCACTAGGTAGTGAAATCATCAGTTGATCGTAGACTATATTATTCGACTACGCATACTATCGATAGTTGAGCAAACAATTGTGATAGTTATCGATAGCTAAATTAACTATCGATGCCAGACTACCACAATGTATTGATAGTTTGATGTATTTATTACACTACTAATCTTTTATATGCAGGATAGCTCATAATACAGTCTTTGGTATACCAATTGTAGTGCATTAACCGAGACAAGAAATAGCCCGATGGGCCCACTAATGGGGATCAATTCAAGCAAGCAAGCAAGCACTTTACCACTGGGCTACATCCCGCTCCGAATGGTATAATAAATGAAAACCATTTGAAACAAGATCTGATCCTATTTCTATATATGTAAATATATAACGACAAAACAAATGCTATTATGTCGAAATCCTTTATTTGCACGATTCCATCTGCATATAGGTGAGGTCAGTATATTTTTTATTAACTCTGACAAATAAAACATGGTGGTCTTCAACTGAACATTTGCATAGATGGTGAAAAACTTGCATCTTTCAGAGAGAATCATCATACAATATAATCTGAATATTTTATTATTAACTTGAGATAACTACACAATTCAAAGAGAAGAAATAATTACATTGTAACAATACAAACAAATGTCCTAAGACATAATAAAGATGTAAACGTTAATAATCTATTAAAATAAATGGTAATGGTAAAGACCTGTTAACTCTTTCCAAATGTTTATTACTGGAACAAAAATTAAAACATTCTGGTCTCTGCTTGATGGGTTATAATAACTGTGTACCCACAGTTGTTGTTTTTTCACTCATGGTAAATGTTATTGCTAGATAGAGTACTGTAGGTTTGCAATGTAAACAATTTTACAATTTATATGTAGCAGTTGATTGTAACAAATGTTGAGGTGGGGATGTGAGTGGGGAGAAATCGGACTGTTGCTTTCCACACAAGACAACACAACCCACAATACAGCACAGCAGGTTTGAAATATTCTGTCTAATAATACATGTGTTAGTAAAACCTACAAACTCCAGTCTACACCCATATATGTTCATGCTTGTTGTTACTGGTAGCTTTACTGTTAGTCATATTAATTAAAAACTAAGTATATTAGTTCGAGTATCATATAATTCATATAATCTCTTATTAAGGAATTCCGTAACTA
This sequence comes from Dracogyra subfuscus, assembly GCA_016106625.1. Classification (NCBI taxonomy): domain Eukaryota; kingdom Metazoa; phylum Mollusca; class Gastropoda; order Neomphalida; family Peltospiridae; genus Dracogyra; species Dracogyra subfuscus. The sequence goes on from JAECMU010065882.1 coordinate 6,551, forward strand.
AGAAAATCTCAAAATTAATGGCATTCCAACAACAAATTATAAACTGGCCTAACACTGTATTTATATGTGATATAGGAACGGAAGAGCAGTTACATGACAATGATTAACTGAGCATCATAGGTACTAAGCAGAATGATAATCTATTGATTTTAAATGCATAAAGATTAAAAATATTCTCAAGATTGCAGCTTTAGATTCTAAAATATTTAGGTTTTATTCAGTGCAAATTGTTTAAAAGCAGAATACCAAACTCTTAAAATTACAGACAAACTTTTACAATATACTCAACTCAATGTTTCTTCTTTCACATTTGTAAAAATAGCAAAAATACAAATTTATGACTTAACTTTCTAGTAAAACGTGAAGTGTCAATGCCACCATTCTTTTAAATGTTAACAATTAAAGTAATCAATATGTAACAAAACAAACTTAACAAAGATTCTGAAAACTGTATGCATAGAGCATAACAACAATAAAACTCTGGAATGCATAACACTGAATAAAAAACTTTTATAACTTAAGTTATAGTTTCATTAACAAGATGCTGTATTAACGTTTAAAACTTCTATTACACTTCGAACAGTAGGAAAAACTTCATTAACTTTTGGGAGACTGGAAACTGACTGACTGCTCCTGAAATAAAAAACAACATTAAAACTATAAATAATATCAGACCATATACCCAATAATAAGCAGTCACATCAAAACAAGCCAAAAAAAAAACAAAACAAAAAACGCAAAACAACAACAGAAGCAATACCACAAGACATTTTAATGTTACAATGTTACTATTACTTTAATATGATGAAAAACAGCACAACTTCCAGTTTTCAAATTCACAAAAACAGATTCTTCAAGAAATGAATATCGGTTATCAATTATCACCTGACCAAATAAGCATACATTCAATACAGTTATTGCATTGAGTTCCAGGTTCCACATGGGTTTTCCGGGAGATCATCACCTATTCCTGATGAAGATGCTACAGCTGTGACCAACATTTGCAGATTATTTTTAGTTATTTATCACTAATAAATGTAAAAGATAACAGAATATGGCACATCTATAACAATGAACCTTTAATGCACTAAAATAAATAAATACAATCTTTCATAGTGTTTTAACAGAAAGAAAACAATCAAATTGGTCTTTTTGTCCACTACTGTGGTTTCACTAAAGAAAAACTACCATAAACAAGGGTACTGGCGAGGTACATGATATGCCCACCAGGAGTTTGACGGAAAACCATATGATGTTCAGAATATAGACAAATTATTTGATTTATTTGTATGTGACACACCACCATTTCAAGTTGTTCCTACATGTGAGGTTTGTATGCATCTGTATGCAAGATATGGTCCGGACAAAGATTTACTGTTGTGTGCTACAGACTGTGAAAAGTAGGTAACAGTGACCTAGTAATTGTATGTGACACACTGCCATCCTAAGTTGTTCCTACATGTGAGGTTTGATGGTCCTGTATGCAGCTGAATGCAAAATATGGTAAGAACAAGGATTTACTGTTATGTGCAGTAGACCATGAAATGTAGGTCATAGTGACCTAGTAATTGTACGTCACACACTGCCATCCCAAGTTGTTCCTACATGTGAGGTTTGATGATCCTGTATGTAAGATATGGTCCAGACTAGAAACAGTTAACAGACGGACGAATGGATGGACAGACAACACCATACCATAATACCACCCATCTTAGACAGGCGTATAAAAAAAAGGCTCACCGCTTTACATTCATCCACTGCTTCGTTACAATGATGAATGCATCAGGAGCTCCAGATAACATAGCTTCAAGTTCTAGCAACTAAAATATAAAACAATATGTAAGTCAAATGTCTTCATGTCATTAAAGAGTCTAAATAGAAAATGGAAAATGTCTGAATAAAACAAGTAATCTGTGAAATCCCACCACACTATGGCCTTTAATATACCTCTGTTACCCAAGTATCATTGTTTTTAATTTGATGATTTGCAAGAACAAAATGGCAAAACAAGTTGATTCTTAATAAATCAGACTGTCATATGGTAATTTGTTATACATTTATAAATTAATTTTGATATAGTCAATAAATACTTTTTAATCATGACACTGGCTATGTTATTTCCCGTCCGAGTTTAAACATTTCTGTTCATAACCATGCATTTACAAAACAAATGAAACTACAAATAAGCGGGTAGCATGGCCCAGTGGTACAGTGCCCGCCTGATGTGCGGTCGGTCTAGGATCGATCCCCGTCAGCTAACCACTGGGTTTTTTTCTCGACATATTCATATGTCCGACACCAATATAACCATACTTATAATGTGTTGAGTGTGTCGTTAAAAAAAAAACAAGAAAAAAAAAAAAAAAACTACAAATAGTAACAATTTTAATCTCTTTCAAGTAATTTTTAATTTCAATAACATTAATGTTATAATCACTTTTAACATAGTATTAAATGTCACCGGGGATCAAAATATACACTATTCTGCTATTCCCCCAAATAGTAATTATTAAAATGGAACAATAAAACAAGTATTCATGAATTTTATAATAAGACACAGAATAGCGAAATCATTCCATCTTCATTTGTTCAGTCAACTGGCCTCAGTGGTACAGTGGTTAAGCCATCGGACTACAGGCTGGTAGGTACAAGGTTCACAGCCCAGTACCGGCTCTAATCCAGAGCAAGTTCTTAGGGGCCACTACACTCTCTTCTCTTTCACTAACCAACTAACAACTAACCCACTTTCCTGGACAGACAGTCGAGATAGCTAAAGTGTGTGCCCATGACAGCATGCTTGAATCTTAACAACTTTAAGAAGTCTTATTGAAAGAGACTAGGCAGCATTATTGTAATTCTTTAGAATAGTGGGAAATTTTTTTATTTGACCACAAGTGACATGAACTGTTTATAACCATGTCTAGACATTGGGTAAGAAATAAAAATAGTATTTACTTTTCCTGTTGGTATTTTGCCAGTGACTTGTCTTCCTAATGACATAACCAAACCTAAAGCCATGGAGTATGCCACAACACTGGAAATAAACAGGTGTTTGTCAGACATTAAAACAGGTTTTGTTCAAAGTTACAATTATCTAAACATGCAAAAGCTTGCTAATATACAGAAACACTATGTGGCGGTGGACAGCGAAAGAAGTTGAAATATAGGAGCTGCCAAATAGGTAAGAAATGAGATGGAAGTCAAAGGCGTGAAAGAATAAGGGGGCAGTTGGTTAAAATAATAAAATACAAAATAACAAGAAGAATTTAAGAATTTATTAATATGACCTTGACTTCTAAAAATTATACAATGGAGGCTAAGATAAGTATTAGTATTGCCCACAATCAGAAAAATTAAATTAAATTACATGACTTAATCTGATTCAAGCAATCCCATTAGGTTAACAACAATAATTTTTGTATCTCCAAAGACATTAATGGTAAACAACATATCCAAATAAACTATTTTTTGCAAATTTCACTTGAATCAAATTATTAATAACTTTGTGAAGAATGATAAACACCCACTTTCAGGTACTAAACTGATTAAGCTTCAAACTGAGCCATATTTTCTATGTTATATGTAAAACGAGTAAAACCACAACTGTGTTGGCAAATTGAAAACAATGTAGAGTTGTTCTCTATTCTAATGAAAACATAAAGAATGCTTACCTTGATCCTCGTGTGAGCGGCATCAGGTTATACAAGTAGTAAACCAGTGAGAGAATCAAGTTCATTATCGAGTCCACATCCTTAATAAAGAACAGATGAGAATAATGACAAACTGTATTCATTGGTTCAAGAAAGGGTTATGAAATATAATTGTTTTTGTGTGAAAATAAGTTCAAATTATCTTAAATTACAAAAAAGGTTCATTTTTCTGAATAAATGAGTGCAAAGTTACTGTAAGTGAAAATTAATACAAAGATTAATTTGATATTTGTTTTGGTGAACCTATTAAATTGTCTTAAGTTTTATAAGCTATAATAAAGTAACTGCAACCTTTGTATTGAAAATGAAAGGGAAAAACCTGATGCTGCTAGTCTTATTAGTAATCAGCATAAACAGATAACATACCACATACAATGACCGTGGATGTACAAACAGCTGAGTACTGGTTGAAATTGGAAATAACTCAACAGACTATATTCAGCTTCTCCAAAGTTAGTTTTGTTTAACAACACCTCTAGAGCACAATGATTAATTAATCATTGGCTACTGGATGTCAAACATAGGGCAATTCTGACAGATAGTCATCAGAGGAAACCTGCTACATTTTTCCTAATGCACCAAGGGATCATTCCCCACAGACAAGAAAGCACATACCACAGTCGTTAACATGCTGTGATGCACTAGCTGGAATGAGAAAAACCAATCAGCTGAATGGATCCACCAAGGTGTTCGATCCTGTGATGCAAGTATCTCAAGTGAGCACTCAACTGAATGGCTGTGGGTGTACAAATAGCAGACTACTAGTTAAAATAGGAAACAACTCAACAGCCTATATTCCGCTTCTCCAGAACAATGGAACACCAGAATACTAACCGCTATTTTGCTGACCCCTGTACGTCGAATCTCGTCCTGTATTTGATTAAAGATGAAGTCCAATTCTGAGTAATACGTTGTCATCCGCTCTTGAGTATTAGCGATATTCAGTGAAAAAACTATCTTACCATTTCTGAAAAAACAAAACCAAGCCAATTTTGTTTTTAATGACATCTGTTCTGAAAATAGGGCTGCATATGTGTTAAAAATTTAGAATAATGCAAATTTCAGAGCCTAAATTGATGTTAAAAAGTCTAATAAAACAAGTTACTTTGAAATATACATATCACCAGAGTGTTTTTCAGTATCGTCAGTATCATACACATGTATATTAGGAATAAAACTTGTATTATGTCAGCCTCTGGTAAGCATAAAACATTATTTTTATGCCTAATATATGATACTGATGATACCAAAACACACGAGGGTAATAATTTCTTATCATATAATCTAAAGCTTAATATGTTTGCTTAAATGTCAATAAACCTAGCACCATGAACTCTATTAGTTTATATCTAATTTGCCAAGTTATCAAATTCTTAAAGTATGTGATCTGAAAAATATCACATACTTTGATTGCACTGAAAATGTAAGATACTATGTGGTAAATGTATTTATCATATACATGCATATCAACCTGAAAGTCAAACTTGATCTGATAAAGCTGTACACAAAAGTTTAGCTCAGTTATTTCAAGACATTGTAAACCAAGCATTTTGAGAGTACTGTTAAAGCAATACATGTCGCTGTACAGTGCTATGCCTCTGAAATGATAAAATGTACTGTGTCCCTTTAAACACATCATTACTAACACTTACAAATCTTCTGTGAGTATAAGCATTGCTCCATCCAGTCGGTCGGTTTCTTTGGCTTTCATCGTACTGGGTACCTGAGTGGCTACTAGGAATCCATGGGGATTAATCTTCCGTTTCTGAAACAATTAGTTACATATGTAAATAAACACCACACCATAATCAGTTTTCATTACAGCATTTGGAAAGAAGATATATTTTAACATATTATAATTATTGTTATATGGTGTTGAATACAGTATTTGATGCAACCAATCATGACTTTCTATGATACTTTAGTTTGGTATGAGAATTCATGTAATACTTAAGCTAACTGGAAAGATTCCTCATTTAAAACCATAAAGTTTTCTATATTGTGATTGGTTAATTACATTCTTTTTCTGGGATCAAATGAAAATAAAACCTGGAAAGGTAATGACATCATTAGAATGTAACATCATTAGAAATTGGAACAGGCCAAGTTGACGGTTCAAGGGCCTACAGTTAGATTGTATTCAGTTTTTCTTCTTCAAGAAATACCAAATATAGTGAGTTTCGTAGAAAAACAATTCAGTTTACAATGGACATAACCATTATCGACTTTTCAGACTTGACGATGTTATTGTCTATTTGATGCCTGCACATGTTTCATTTTTAACATCAGGACTGCCTTTGGTCAAAAATAACATTTACAAGATCAAACAGACAATAACACCCGCAAATCTAAAAACTCCATATGGTTATCTCGTAAATAGCAGATTTGGACATACTATATAAAACAAGTATTATTGTAACAGAAAATCAGCTACAACCAACAAACATTGTTTAATATTTTAGAAAATAATGTAATAATATTTAACTGTAAAACTCCTTACTCTAGCAACAGCCAAGAGATCATCACAGGTCTTTGCTTTACCGATGTCTTCCTTTAGGTTGGAGTAGACTACTGCACCATCACTGAAATAACAAGTTATGAAGCTTCATTATTATGTGCTTAGTTTGTCACAATTTAATAATTAATTAATAATTTTGCCCATTATTTATCTTGATACAACCACTTTAATCTTAAAAGTTTTTTTCTTTTCGTGTACACTATTGTTTTGGATGCATTACATATAAATAGACCAAGACCACCATAACTAGTTTTAATATATGTCAAAAACAACATTAATAAAATTGATGCATAAAAGTAAAATAAAATTCAGTGATTGCACAAATTTAGTGTATTTTTTAAATAATAACTGTAACCTAAAATCTCAACTTATTACTAGTGCAAGCACACAAATCTGTTTACTCAGTAGTTTCAAAACAACAAACTTTAAAAAAAAAATCCTTTGTTTAATTCATACTAACCCTGTATAATGTTCCAGCATTGTTTTAGCTAACTTGAACACAAGATCAAAATATGGCATGACTTTTAAATTCATTACAGAACCCCTGAAAAACACAAAAAAATACAAGACTTAAATTTATAACAGAACCATTGAAAAATAAGAAAGATACATATGGGTAAAAAGATTTCAAACTTATTGATCTGAAACCAATTCTAACCAATGCTAAGATAATCAAAACTATCACTTATTAATAATATTCAAAACCACAAAACTGGTACAATTTATTTAGACATTGTCATAATACAACTGTTCTAAAAGAAATTTTAAAAAGAAGATTTTTTGTTAACAATGTTCACCATTAGAGCACATTTATTAATTGTCTGCCACTGGATGCCAAACATCTGATAATTAATTGAGACATGTATTATGATGTACCGGTAGTCTTTAGAGGAAACTCACTACATTTCCAATTGCAGTAAGGAATCTTTTATATGCACTTTCCCCACAGACAAGACAGCACACAAGAAATGTATTCAAATTGAAGGGGCACCGAGTACAATGGCAAAAAGCACAATTGGCCTTTTGAGGGTGTTTGATTCCATGACAAACACCTCAAGCAAGTTTTTTACAAATGTTTGTTTTGCTTAATGACACCACCAGAACACACTGATTTATTAATCATAGGCTACATCATGTCAAACAATTGGTAAATACGACAGTCTTAGAGAGACAACCTGCTACATTTTTCAGTTAGTAACAAAGGATCACTGATATTCACCATCCGTTAGACAACACAGCACATACCCCATCCTTTGATATATTAGTCATGGTGCACTGGCAAGAGCGAGAAATAGCCCACAGGGTGCACCAAAAGGGATTGATGCTTGACCATGTCCTACAAGGAAGTAACGCTACTCACCTGACGAATGTAATATCACTTCTAAAGCCATCAGACAACAAATGATCTGGTAAGGAATCCACCCAAAACAACGGCTGGTCCGGGTCAACAAGTCGGCGATACTGGACTCCAATCCGGTAAACCTCTCTCCAGTTTATCGGTTTATCTGCTTCAATACAGTACATAGTTCATCATTCAATATAGTACATAGTTCATCATTCAATAGAGTACATAGTTCTTCATTCAATACAGTATAGAGTTCCTCACTCAATACAGTATATAGTTCCTCATTCAATACAGTACATAGTTCCTCATTCAATACAGTACATAGATCCTCAATCAATACAGTACATAGTTCCTCATTCAATACAGTACATAGTTCCTCACTCAATACAGTTCATAGTTCCTCATTCAATACAGTACATAGTTCCTCCTTCAATACAGTACATAGTTCCTCATTCAATACAGTACATAGATCCTCAATCAATACAGTACATAGTTCCTCATTCATTACAGTACATAGTTCCTCACTCAATACAGTTCATAGTTCCTCATTCAATACAGTACATAGTTCCTCACTCAATACAGTACATAGTTCCTCATTCAATACAGTACATAGTTCCTCATTCCATACAGTACATAGTTCCTCATTCAATACAGTACATAGTTCCTCACTCAATACAGTACATAGTTCCTCATTCAATACAGTACATAGTTCCTCACTCAATACAGTATATAGTTCCTCATTCATTTTGTTTGTTTGTTTGTTTGTTTAACGACGCACTCAACACATTATAAATACGGTTATATCGGCGTCGGACATATGGTTATGTCGAGAAAAAAACCCCAGTGGTCAGCTGACGGGGATCGATCCTAGACCGACCGCGCATCAGGTGGGCACAGTACCACTGGGCTATGCTGCCCGCTTTCCTCGTTCAATACAGTACATGGTTTGTTTTGTTTAACGACGCACTCAACACAATTTAAGTACGGTTATATTGGCGTCGGACATATGGTTATGTCGAGAAAAAAACCCAGTGGTTAGCTGACGGGGATCAATCCTAGACCGACCGCGCATCAGGCTCAATACAGTACATAGTTCCTCACTCAATACAGTACATAGTTCCTCACTCAATACAGTAAATAGTTCCTCACTCAATACAGTACAGTGTTCTACGCTCGGTTTTATAACTTACTCTTCTTTGGCTAGTGGACAAAAAAATTGTACTCGCCAAGCTTAAAATGTTACTAGCCACACTACTCTTTTTGCATCATTTATGTATGTTGTAACCATCTAAACATTATACATGACTTACATGTATGCTGCTAGATTAAATAAATAGTTTGAAACAAAGCAATTGTTTAAGTTTTCACTCAATCATGAATTTGAAATGAGGACCATTTCAGAATTGATCGCATGGGGAAGGTGGGAGAGACTGTGATTTTAATTTTATGCCTCGTATGACTGTTATTTTTTCCCTTACGTATCCTACCGTT
>JAECMU010065883.1:0-11364 GCA_016106625.1 Dracogyra subfuscus
TGGTATCCTGTTTATGGGTACGTGCATATGATATAAAATATTCCTTGCTAATATTTTGGTAAGTATAAGTGTACATGTTCATGAATCAGTTTCTTCTAGAAAGACATTTTTGGGTATAGCGCTTTGGAATTGAATATTTACAGTGCTGCATGCATATATTCTCCTCCCGAAAGAACATAGGTTAGGTTTAGGGTTAGGTTTAAGAAAATCATACAGTAATTATAAGAGTAAATAGTAATTAATTTTGTCAAAAAGTTAACCTACTTTTTTTTGGTAATTTACAAAACAATTCGGGTATTGTACCATACCTGTTTTACTCTCTGGGGAAACCCCTGTGAATGTATGTTTACATGTACATATAGTCACAGCAGGTTTCTTCTTTTACCTGTGCTGGGTGCCATTCATTCATTCATTCATTCATTCATTCATTCATTCATTCATCCATGTATTCATTCATTCCCTCTATGGACCAAGTTTCAGAATATTATTAAATGTTAGACACCAAACAGCCATAGTTTAAAATGTGCTGAAATAATGTTACACACATTCCTTTGTTTTCCTGCAGTCTAGTTGTACAAAACAGTTCCACATCTTCTAGTCAGCAGCATGCGATATTTGATATATATATACGTTTGTACATTTCCAGGCTGTGAATTTAAAAAGGATTCCATACTTCTGGGAATCCCATGCTTCTGGGAATGCCATAGTTAGGTTGAAAGAATAAAATTATGAAATGGAATACTAAAGTATCTAGATTACATAATTTGTGTGATTCTGCCAGAATCCTAAAAAAAAAAAAAAGAAGAAGAAATTCCGCAACTACATTGCCTGATTTTTTTAGAAAGACAATTTCATAATAGATACTTCTACAGTGCTGATTAATATATGTTCATTGCTTTGTTTGTATTACTTGGCAATACATTGTACATCATTACCTTGTTCATGGTATGGATTTTTATTACTAATTTTAGTAAGACAGACTCTTTTAGACAAAGGTAAAGGAAAGGTCAAAAACCTGTAGTGTTTCACCTAATGGAAGAAAAATAATTAATTTATTTTCCTAGCAGAACATCTCCACTTAACTCCTGTTTTTTATATTATTGTCTTGAATATTGATGCTTTTTGTTTATGAGCTTCCGAAATCCAAGTACATTAGTATTGGTTTTTCTAAGCATGCTTAATGAAGTATGTAATTATGGGCTATGCTTATGAGTTTACGTCGGTACTAGACGACTGTGTATAGTGTGCATATTTATACAGATGTGTAGCCAGTTCAGATGATTTTACTAGTACTGTACCAGTAGGTGCCTTTATTAAGACGTTAAAAACCGCTTTCTGAAGATTTGTATTTAGGATATTGATGGGTCAGATATTTGGGTACTTGAGTCACAGCGAATACTGACCCATTCATGTCTGCCTTCATGCAACCTAGTTAGGTTATATAGTTATAAACTTTCTGCTGATGTACAATTTACTCTATTCTGATTGGACAATGTCACAAAAAATACTAATGTTATCCATCAAATCGCAAAAAATTAGGTCCTATGTCGAATGGGATGTCATTAGTTTCTAACAATTTTCATGACCTGTTTTATGTAATGAATGAATGAATGTTGAACGACACCCCTTTTTTGTGCTGGGGTATCGTAAACAAACATTTATTCATTCATTACATAAAACAGGTCATGAAAATTATGTTAGAAACTGATTTGTGCGCCTTATTAACTAAATAAGGGTTGTTTGTAATTATAAGAATTGCTTTTTATTTTTTTTGGTGAAATTATCAATATATAATAGTCATTTCAAATTTAATATAAAATCAGTTCGCTATGCTACATGATTTTTTTTTTTCAATTTGTAACGGTCATACATCGATAAATTAACACAAAAATGACAAACAATTCTTATGAATTCTGGCTGATGACAATTTTTATCGCCATAGAATTGCACTCTGTTGTCATGGCAGCTTCAGTGCGTGTCTTCAGGAAAAAAGAGTGCAATTACTGAATCTGACATTCTGCAAACACAGAGGACTGACAACACAACACCACCAGAGCACGTTGATTTATTAATCATCGAAAATTGGATGTCAAACATTTTTAGGTCATTCTGACATATACAGTAGTCTTAGAGAAAAGCTGTTACATTTTTCCATTAGTAGCAAGGGATCTTTTATATATGTACTTTACCACAGACAGGACAACACATACTACAGCCTTTGATTACTCAGTCAATTCTTGGTGTTTGCACCATGTTTAGAGGTAGATTCAGAAAAGGAAACACAAAATGTGGTGCACTGGTTAGAATGGGGGAAAAAACAATCTCAGAATAGATTCACTAAGGTGATTCGATCCTATGACGCAAGCACCTCGGGTGACCATTGTACTGACTGAGCTAGATCCCACCCCACACAGTGGTATGTGAAACTGTGTGCTAAAAAGACCGAGCCAGATTGTGGTCATGTTGTGAATGAGTTCATGCCTGAAATATTATGCAAAAACTTGTATTTATAGAATGCCAATGGGAATAATTAGCTGGTCATAATGAGCCAAGCTTAAAGAAAAACAAAAAGAAAAAACAAACACAGCTCTGTGTCCACACTACCAAGGTTTGAGAAAGGTGTTTTCTGTATGTTTGAAGAAAAGAGAGGTCATTAACGATTGTGTTAGGTCATACATATGTATATATTTTACATTGGCTTCTCCCAATTTATCTTTACCAGTTAGTTTAGACAGCATTCTGGGCCAGTAACTACTATTAATTACTGACAAATAGTGTTTTGCTGTTATCGGATATAGACTGCATCATTTATAGTCGACTGGTGACAGGTTTGGTTAAACTACATTGAAATCTCTTTAAACTGGACAACCACAGGCAGGCGGTCTGCCAGAAAATACAAGGGTACATAATAAAAACAAAAGTGCCCATACCATGTGATTGTGGGTTTTAAAATTTTAGAAATTAGATACTGGATTTCATGACAAATTTTAACCAGCAGCAGACACTAAGCTTTCATGACTGTGACATTTTTGTGTGCAAAAACAAACTGCAATTGTTTTTAATGAATTAAGCACCAGTTCTTTTACTATAAAAAAATATATATCTGTTAACACAAACGCTAATAAAAGACAACCAGCCTTGGTGGTGTTGTGGTTATGCTATCAGACATGAAGCTGGTAGGTACTGGGTTCACAACCCGGTACTGGCTCCCACCCAGAGCTAGTTTTAACGACTCAATGGGTACCCTCTTCTCTCTCACTAACAACTAACCCACTGTCCTGGACAAACAACCCTGATAGCTGAGGTGCCCAGAACAGCATGTTTAAATCTTAGTTGGATATAAGCATGACAATTTGTGAAAATGAAACGAAAAAGATAAATTCACTGATGACTGTCATTAAACATTACACAGTGAACACAGCACATAGTGTTTTCCCACAAGAAAGTTGTAATAAGGGCTGGCAGACTAAAGTTAAAACATTTTGAGGGCATCTTCACCTTTTTCAGGGCAATTTTTAATGCAAAAAAATAACATAAATAAAATAAAAAAGTAATGACAATAGTAAATTATCCGTTTCTTATTAGTTGTGTAATTCTCCATATATATAGCTGTGCATTTACTGATTTTTCATTTTAATAAAGGACATACAAGAATTAATTACGAAAAAGGCTTGTTTAATCTTAGGGTAGAATTGCGTTGATGGTGTGTTAATTAGGGCAAAATAACGCTAGGCCTTTGAGGTATGGTGCCGTGCCATGCTAAAATACACTAGGGAAAACACCAGCACAATTAAGTCCTATGGATTATGAAGTAATGCTTTGTATAATGTCCATGTTACCCTATAATGATTACCACTTCTTTGGGTGTTTTAAACAAAAAAAACTTTATCCCATCGTCAATTAATCAAGTATATGTACTTCATTGGGTGAAGTTTATTGATTTTCCTCAGCCCGTCGATATTTTTCATCATGTTTTATATTATTTTGTCAATTACTTATTACTGTTATCGGTGTGCTTGAAAATAATAGCTGTATATTGAGTTTGCCATTTTCGTAGATCCTTTCCCAAGGTACAGTAATCATCTGCCCACACAGAACAATGGGAAATCTGCTCCTTGGCTTACAATCATACAGTTTATAAAGTAATGGTGGTTATTTTCAACTGGACGTCTTATCAACATGATGATAAATTATTATTATCAGACCACCGTCTCCTGATTGTCTTTACATTGCCATGGAGATGCATTGTATACATGTAAATGAATGTTTTTCACATCCTACTGCTAATGATCTTATCACTGCATCAGATGAGATTTGCATAGATACACAATGTAATGCTGTTTGCATGTGGTTATTATTATCTTTAAAATCATATTTAAACCATGTAATCACTATAGTGATATGCTATAAGACAGTGAAACCCTTCTGAACTGAATACCCAAGGGGACCAATTTAAGGGTGTCCAGTTTACAGAGGTTATGTTTTGTGCTGATATTAAAAAAGGGTCCGTGAAAAACATCTGGTTTCAAGAGAATTCAAGTTTTTCAAAGATAATATGGTTTTGAAAGAATTAATTCTGGTTTCTGGTTTACAAAGAGTTCAGTTTTGATAGAATTCTGGTTTACAAAGTGTCTGGTTTTGAGGAGTTTTACTGTGTATGGAATTATAATTTTGGTAGATGTATAATTTTGTTAGTGTTAAAGATATGTTCCATATGGTGATGTGCTTTGATATATTTCTGAAGTATGTTAGTGCTTTGATATATTTCTGAAGTATGTTAGTGTATGTGTGTGTGTGTGTGTGTGTGTCTAAAGGGATTGGGGGGTGGTGGGGTCTTCCATGTGGAATTATTAATATAGCATCTCTGTAAATATTATTTATAGATGTTTATCAAGTTAGCATTCTGCAGATGACATCATGCATTGCAAACTGCTTCAGCATATCATCCATGTGTGACCTTGAAAACGTGTCTTGGTTACATACTAGCATAACCATAAATGTATTTTAATTTTACTTGTAAAAATTAAAAATTAAAACTATTACTAATATAATTTGTGGGATGACATTGAAACATGGGGGGACCCCCCCCAAAAAAAAATAAAAATAATAATAATAATAATAATAATATAAAAAATTTGATTAATGTTTAAGATTTGTTGATTGGTTATATTCCAGCACGAAAGGCAATATAATTGTTAACAGTAAACACAAATTAAATAACTATTTGCAAATAATATATTCATAAAAAGATATAGAAAGATATATGATACAGAAGTTATTACCCACATAACGTTCAGTATCATCAGTATATATTAATAATAAAATATGTGTATATTGTGCCAGAGGCTTACATTATACTGTTTTCATTCCCAGTACATGGATTTTGATAAGAATGAAGTTAATGTATCATGAAGATGTTTTCAAGATACATAGAGGTGTTTACCAGAGTGTATTTTGGTATCATCAATAACATATTAGGAATATGTATTATGCCAGCCTCTGGTGGGCATAATACATTTGTTTTTCTTAATATGTGATATTGACGATATCAAAACACATAAAGGTAATAATCTCTTGTTTAGTACATGTTGTTGTAAACTGTATTCACAACTTCAATTTCAGTGAGCCACTAATTGATATTCAGATGACATAAGAATATGTGACACTATCTTTTGAATGGAAATGACATCAACCTCAAATGACATCATTTTGAATATCATTACATAAAAACAAACTAGTGCATAACAGCTAGACAGCTTTCAGTATAAAGTTGCTATGATAAAGAATGATAGCTCTTAAATGGTGAGATAATATATATAATATGTAAATGTATATGTGTAAAGATTTGATGTTTTCTGCTTCACCACTACCAGGGAAATGCATGGACTTGAAATGTCTGGGATTTTACATGTATAAAAACCTGTTAATTGGTGGCACATTGTATATATGAAGGCTAGTTCCCATAGAAAATGTCTATATAACCTGTCATAATTAGCTCACTCTTAGGCCATGTACCTGTATACATGTATGTGTAATGTTGATGGATGTAATTACAATTTTCCTCCATGCTCCATGCAGTCATGTCGGTGAAACTCTTAAACTGTGTACTTGTATACAAGTATGCATAAAGTTGATTGATGTAATTACAATTCTCCTCCCCCATGCAGTGATGCTGGTGGGACAAGCACCAGAGTAGGATGTGAACGCTTGACACAGTGACAAGACACCAAACAAAGTTGATGACAGGGAGTGTTCTCTTATCACTCTCTATCACAGCTGCAGTGTGTGTGTGTGTGTTGGCCTCGAGGTAGATACAGCGAGGCCATCACTTCACTTTGATGACACAGTCACCAGTTCTGTATCACCATCACTTGTTGACTCGCACTTGGTGATGTGAATATGTACAGGTTCTTCAAAGAAAGCCAAGAGACAACTGAGAATGCAAAATGACTTTTGTGTTTTGGAAATCTTAATTAAATTTGGGAGGGAGGTGGGCATTCAGATGGAAATGTGGGTTTTTTAAGGGGTTTTAAATGACGGTCACAAACATGAATGCAGTGTGTATGTGTGTCATTAATCCCCAACCAGTCCACCCAGGGGACTATAGGTTATATCTCTCCTTCTGTCTGTCTGTGTCTCTCGCTGGGGTGTTGTTAAACATTTCTTCATTTATTCTCTCTCTGTCTGTGACCGGCCTCAGTGGCGCTGTGGCTACTAGCCATCGGTCTACAGGCTGGTAGGTACTGGGTTTGGATCCCAGTCTTGGCATGGGATTTTTAATCCAGACACCAACTCCAAATCCTGAGTGAGCGCTCTGCAGGGCTCAATGGGTAGGTGTAAACCACTTGCACCGACCAGTGATCCATAACTGGTTCAACAAAGGCCATGGTTTGTGCTATCCTGCCTGTGGGAAGTGCAAATAAAAGATCCTTGCTGCTAATCGGAAAGAGTAGCCCATGAAGTGTCGACAGCGGGTTTCCTCTCAAAATATGTGTGGTCCTTAACCATATGTCTGATGCCATATAACCGTAAATAAAATGTGTTGAGTGCATTGTTAAATAAAACATTTCTCTCTGTCTGTTTATACATGTACAATGTTTCTTCATATTACAGACCTTGTCATTAAAGGGCAGCTGTCTCTCACTGCCCATCACTCCCTTGAGACTTGTTCAAGGAATGTAATTTTTAACTCCCTTCAGCATTTAAAATGATATGGTATCGATATGGTACAATCTTAAATGGCTCCCCATAATCTAAATTAGGGAGCAGTTAATTACTCCCTTTAATATTTTTCATATCAAGGTCTGGTATTAAATTGCAATATTAAAAATTGCAATAACAAGAAGAAAAAAAAGAATACATTTATATATATAAAAACACATATTAAGACTTGTGATTTTGTTATGTTGTGGGGAGGGGTGGGGGTGGGGTGGGGTGGGGAATTTTAAATAGATATTATTATATTAATTAATTTATTAAATATTTATTTGTTTCCAAAATAAAGAATTTTATTGGGGTCCCACATATTAAACCACACTAAATATATTCATACACATGTAATTGCTGACTGTTGCAAAATGTTAAATTTTTTATATACTTTAATTATACAGGAATGGAATGTAAATAAAGTAGGGTTTTTTAAAACATGGTCTGTATATGTAGTCGGTATTCAAAACAGTCTGATATGTTAGTATAAAATGATAACATGTTTATTATTACGCTATGTGGCCTGATTTCCTGAAATGTGCATGATTCATCGGGAATGAATGCCAAGTTTCTGGGTATGTGATGTATGTATATTGTATCAGGCATGTTAGGCTTGTTGGTGGTGAAGTTAGCTTGGTTTGTTGGTGTTACCAGCATGAGGTTCCTAATGGGAAATTATCATTGGAACCAGGATGGTGCCAGGTTAAATCTTTCATAGTAGGTGGCCATTATGTAAAAGCTTAGGCCTTTTCAGGGGTGGAAAATTATTTTATAAATGTACTTGTCCAAGGGCAAGTAAAAACTAGAAATTTACTTGCCCTGAATTGTACTATACAGGGCTCAATGCAGAACTTTTTTTTCACTTGCTGCTGGCTAGTAAAGAATAAAAGTTACTAGCCAAGTTTCTTCATCCACTCGCCAGTTTTATCCAGTAACAATAAAAATAAATGCAACATTCGTTTGTTTATGTTTTATTATTATGTTTTGTAACTTGTGTATTATCATTATTACGGACTTAAAGATTTCGTAGGCGTGTTCAGCTTGATTATATCTTCTAAGCCTAATATTTTCTACTCGCCGGTTGGCTATTACTTGTTAACAACCAGTCGCCAGTAAACAAAAGTTATTCGCAAATGCGAGTGTTTTACTCGCAGTGTTGAGCCCTGCTATACTTGCCCAGATTTTGATGTGATGAAATTAAAACACGTTATCGATCATTCGTTATTTTGTTGAGTAAGTTATTCACTTTACTAGTTAAAAGTATTTTATCACATAAATACAGGTGAGCCACAGAATTTGTCCTAGCGTAAAGTAAGTATTTAAAAAATAATAATAATAATAATAAAAAAAATAAAAAAATAAAATATATATTTTTAATTACTTAATTGCCCACGGGCAAGTTGGTTTACCAATATTTGTTGCCCGACCGTGAAATATTACTGTACACAGGAGTCGGGCAATGGTATTTTTCCACCCCTGCTTTTAATAAAACCCCAAAAGAATGAAAGAAAAACCCCATAACATAATCTCTCTCAAAAACTTATAGTAAGTAGTTGGAGGAGAAACTTTTATATATATATATATATATATATACATACAGTGAAACCCCTCAATACCGGACATCCATGTCCGGTTTTCAGAGGTGTCTGGTTTTCAGGGGTCTGCCTGGACGGAAATACCTGTTCTCCATAAAATAGGGAAAGTGTTAAAGTGTTTTAAAACAAGAACAACAAGAATATGTTGACAGAACCACTGCCATATCAGTTCATTGAGCTTATCAAATTTACATGTGTTATTAAACCGCCGTTTATTCCCGCTAATATTCTTGTCCAACTCTGCCTTATAAACTTTTCGGGTTTTTTATGATCTCTCCAACACGGCAACGTTTAGCTGGACGTTCCGTCATGTTGAAAATCGACATGAAAATATATTTTTGCTTACTCTTTATTTCGCTAAACAAACGTTTAAAAAAAACCAACACATTTACACTAAAGGCAGCAAACTAAATTCCCTGTTATTTGTGCCAATCTTTGAAGCAAATCATGATACACGTTTGTGAAGGATCACATTTAAGACCTTAAAACACACTCATAACTTAATAAAAGACATCGAACCCAAACCCGAACTCCGCTAATGTTAACCATAATTACAACACAATTAATGTGTTTACAGTAGTTAACTCCATACCAAAGCTTGCGATCAGTCCTTTTAATTGTTTATTGTCAAGTTGCTAATCTTGCCTGCTGTCCGGTACCTGTACTGTATGCAGCGGTGATTACACTGATAACAGCGATCTCGAGCATGCGCATATTGCACTATCCGTCGGTGTTCACAGACAGGTGGGCGCCATATTGATTGGTATCGGTTTGATCGTCCGGTTTTCAGGGGTAGAATTTACACTAAGTTGACACATTGGCAGTGTCTGCGCTTAACTTTTTTTTTGAGTTGCCATCCGGGCAAGTGGTGACAACACTTTCACTTGCCCGGATCTATTTTCACTAGCCCGAATAATATTTTCTAAAAAAACAAAACAATATTGCATCAGATTATAAGAGAAAACATTTATACCAACACACTCTTTAAATAAATAACACCCCACCCCATCTCAATGAAATAATAATAATTAAAAAGCCCTAAAATATAATGTTCAGTGGATGCAAAACACAATGAACACCAATGTAGTAACTTGTAATTAAAGTCATCAAGGCTCGTCAAGGTATGCCGGCCAAACAGTGTCAGCATTGTTTCTTTGATCTGCCAGAACCAAAGTGCTGTTGGTTATACTTTAAAAAGGGTGCGCACATGAACTCTTGCGCCTGTGTTTACAAATGTTACTGGCGAGCTCTCAATCGAACGCAGCTAGAAATTTACCAAACGAATAAAACCGAACCAAGCCGAATCAAGCCGAACTTGAAAACAAAATGGCGGCCATCGATGTATGAAAACATGATGTGTTTACATTTTGTCATGCAGTACGTTAACTCTTTTGTCATGCCGTAATGGTTCAAACGATCAATTAAGCAGAAACCAATGAATGCATATTAAAACAAATTTAATAAACCTATACACTTGAATACAAAAGTTGGTTTTACGTTTGTCAACTCGGGGAAAATGCAAATTCCGTTTATGCTTGGCGATTCCGTGATTCCGTCCGCGATTCCGTGAACACGGAAAATCGGTACCCCTATACTTTTCTTATATTGGGCATATGCTTATATGTAAAAGCAGACCTACACTTTTTCATGGTGCAAAGTAGGCTACATAGCTGTACTTTTATTTATTTATTAATTATTGATTAAAAATTAAATCGGTCGCCCGTCATCGTTTTTAGTCGCCAGGGGCGATCGGGCGACCGTTAAGTGCGGACCCTGAATTCACCAGACAAAGGGTCATTAGTTGTCAACTTGTTGGGGTTTTTTAAAACTGAAATTGTGAAAAAGCGCAATTATTATTTTGGGGGGAAAATCCGACAATGATAAGTTTAAATTTAAAACATTAACTGCTACGGTTAAAAAAATAGGTGCTACATGTAGTCAGATACTTACAAAATTAGTCTGCGTGTATGCTGGACATATTCCACGTGCGTGATGAAAAGAACTTGGCATTTTAACTTATAAATTCAAATATCTTGAATGGACGCCGCCATCTTGTTTCTTATTTATGTCGTATTCGTATTATAAATACGGTTATATCGTCGTCGGACGTATGGTTATGTCGAGAAAAAAACCCAGTGGTTAGCTGACGGGGATCGATCCTAGACCGACCGCGCATCAGGCGGGCACTGTTCCACTGGGCTATACTGCCCGCCTTTTTGGGGTAGAGGAAGAAGGTACTGTGTTCGATTTACATTAACATTTTTCAAGACTATATGTTAGGGGGTGGGGGGTTTTTGTGTTGGAAATGCTCGGTCAGTCTAGGATCGGGTATAAAAAACCATGGTATGTGATATCCTGCCTGTCAATTCCTTGCTATAAAAAACACACCCCAATGTAGTGGGTTTCCAAGGTGCGTGTGCAGGGATTTCAGCGGGGTTGCGGTTATAGTTTATATGGGGCCGTGCTACCCCAGAAAATACATTTCAACGTTTTTAAGCTGGGGCAAGTAAGGGTAACACGTAAAATTAAGAAGTGAAAACGTTCATTGTCTACTTTAGTATAT
>JAECMU010065890.1:0-12021 GCA_016106625.1 Dracogyra subfuscus
TGTACCTAACCGATTTACTATGGTACATTAGTGGTGGTTGCATTCGACTGAAGAACACGAGTACAAAATCAAATAAAGGTTGCTCACTCACTGTTCGTACTATACATGGAGACTGATTATTAAACAATGCATTATAAATGAGCATTTCAGCAATTGCGTAACGCTTTTTGGTGCACCATGCTATGCGTTACAAACGTTATAGGAGAGGGGAGGGGTTGTTTGTCAAAATTTACTTGGCGGTAACGTCTTTTAAGCAATGCAATTTTTTTAAATAGCATAAACTAAATACCGGCAGCCATACATGGCCATATTTTTTGTTAGATGATGTTTCCGCCCAGCATGTAGAAGCACAGGGTTCGCACGCATCCTGAAAAACCCTGGAAAGTCCTGGAATTTTATTTTCACCCTGGAAAGTGCTTAAAAACCCTGGAAAAATGAATTAACCTCCTGGAAAGTCCTGGAATTTTACTATTTTTTTGTATATATTTTTTTCATTTAATCATAATTATTTGGAAAATATATTTATAAATGATAGCGTTTGACGTCTGGTTCCAAGCAATAGCCTTCATGCAGAAGTAATTATAAGAGGTTGACTGCCATTGGTCAACTGTTAAAATGTACACACAGTAAGAAGGCGTGGACATAAATGAACACAACTTGTGATTGGTTGAATAAATTATGTAACTGTAAGCAGTCTTGTGTTTGACGTTTGTGAGTTGAAATTACTGTCAAACATAAATAATTTAGTAGATAGCTGTAACCAGCGCCTTCCAACAAAACAACTACTCCTAAGGCTTATGTCTGCTATGCGTCTGTGCAGCGAGAGAACGTGTAGTTGACACATTGAAGTCTTAGATGATCCAATACACAGTATCCACATGTACGTACGTTGATGCATGTCATAAAAGCGACCAATTAACTAAATAAATAATCATTTTATGGGTTACTTTTGATTGTTTGTGATATAAATTGGTGATAACAAAGAGTCCACTTCAAGAGATTATTGTTGTGCTATCAATGAATAATGTGGTTGACATTTAGTTACTCACGGAAACTGGTATAATTCAGGTAAATTTCATATTTGAAACACGATGTCACTAATGAGTTTAAAATAATTATTAATGAAAATAAAACATGTTTATATGATAAGCATGTATGTAATTTTGTCATTAGGTACTTAAAAAAAGAAGAAAAAGAAATGGTTTAAAGTACATACATGCAGGGTACGAAGTTAAGGGTCGCCCGGTCGCCCGTGGCGAGTCAAAATGGCGTCGGGCAAGTCAAAACCTTATCATGTGTCGCCCGCCTGGCGACCCAAAATTTTCGCATATTATGTTAGGTATAAATTGCAAATTACTAGTTGATCAGGAAGTTTATTTTTTATTTATTGTTTTCAACTGGTTTCCTGTTACTGTTACTGCGCTATCAAACCCATATAGGATATAATAGCGACCACTTCCCCAGTCTATCGGACGCTCCAAAACCATTCGGAATGTCTCGACCAGTCGGCCACGTAATATTCGTAGGCTCAATCGGAACACCTCGGACATGTCCATCTTTAGTCACAATCGGAATAAATTGTCGCATTTCGCTACGCTATGATTTGCAGAGAGACAGACATGTTTTTGTAAAGTGCAATTTAACTAAGTTATTTTAAAAACAAAATGCAGCCTTGGGCCACTCAAAAGTTGTATGGGCGAGTCAAAGTGCTGCTATGAGTGGCCCGATTGGCGAATAAAAAAAAATCCCAAGTTCGTACCCTGTACATGTACTCTATAAGCACTGACCTATAAACGTAATACCGTAAATGTAGTAATTAATGTTGGACGTTTTGGGATATTTTTTTTTTTTTTTTTTTTTTTTAAATAAATGTTAGTAGAAATGATAGATAATATCGGTATTTAAACATTACTGTCTCTTTTTCTTGATAGATTTGGGTAGAAGAGTGATTTTTTTTTTTTCATTTTAAGAATCTGAATAATATAAAATAAACATAATATGTTTTCATTTATCTTTTTGTTTTTTTTAATAAATGTTAGTGGAAATTATAGATGTGTTAGTAGAAATGATAGATACTATCGGTATTTAAACATTACTGTCTCTTTTTCTTGATAGATTTGGGTAGAAGAGTGATTTATTTTTTCATTTTAAGAATCTGGATAATATAAAATAAACATATATATATATATATATATATATATTTTTTTTTTAATATCCACAAGTTAATCAAGAGTTGGGTGTAACTATTGTAAACAGTGTGTAACAAGTATTGTATGTTGGAGACATAGCAGACACTGACTAAACAATCTGCTAGGGTGTCGTTAAACACTTTTTTCAAGTCATATATATTCAGACTCCTGGAAAAATATAAAATAGTCCTGGAAAATGAACAAAAATAGTGCTTAAAAGTCCTGGAAAATGAAAACATTTGAAGTGTATGAACCCTGAAGCATGACAAGAACTTTCAAAGCGGCAAAATGTTAAAATATTACAATTCTTTAGGAAAATGAAAATCAAAAATTTCAAACGCTAATTAAGAAGACACGGAGTCGGGTAAAATAACTACTGAAAAGTCAAATGAAGGCCAGTCTGAGAAATCTGCAGCTAAAACCGAAACCGAGCCAGCCCCCACCTCCCCTCCCCCCCCCAAAAAAAAGTAGAACATTTTATGAAACTTGGCTTTTAGTTTCCGTGGCTTTAGCATGACGATAATTCTGACACAATGCGCTGTACTTATTGTAGAAAAATTAAAAAGCTTGTTGCTGTCACAAATCATATGAGGGGAGATCGTTTTTCTTTGTATATCCACCACCCACAAAATAATATTTTATTTAAACGGTAGAATACGTGGGGGAAGGCGAATAGTAGTCATATGAGGCATAAAATAGCAGTCATGTGAGACATACAATTATAATTACAGTCCTTCCCACCTTCCTCATGCGATCAATTCTAAAATGGTCCTCATTTCAAATTCATGATTCATCATTGTTTCAAACTATTTTATTTAATCCAGCAGCATAAGTCATGTATAATGTATTGATGGGTACAACACATGCATAAACGATACAAAAAGAGTAGTGTGGCTAGTAACATTTTAAGCTTGGCGAGTAAAATCGTTTTGTCCACTAGCCAAAGAAGAGTAAGTTATAAAACCGAGCGTAGAACACTGAGGCTCATGGCACATGTTAATAAAAAATACATAAACTTGATAAAGATGACATTAATATTATTAAACATAAAAAACAAAAATATCACCTCAATTATTAATAAAGCGACTTTTTGTAAAATGCTCGGGGGAAAAAATACTGACCCAGTTGATTTGACCCACATCTGACCTGTGACTTCACATCAGGTGAATTCCACTAATTCATTAGTAGGTTAGCATGACGACAGCATGTAATGAATCTTCGGAAAATAGCTCATTCTTATTGAACGTTAGTTTGGACATTTCAGACTTGTCGCATTTATCTATTTATTCTAATGCTACCTCGACTAGTGAGGAAGAAGGAGAAAGTCAGTTTGAACCGTAGTACACCGACGATGATCCATCGAGCCAAATGCGGTCAGCCTATTTGCAGCCCGGATGTCGCCCGGTTTAAAAAACAAACCCCGAATGTTAATGCTGAGGTGTACATTGTTCATTTTTGGCACCAAGATACACTTCGATCAACAGTATGTTAAAAACATAAATGTAGGAAAAATATTTTTTAAAATACTAATTAATATCAACTGATGACTGGATAGCATTTAAATAATTAATGTATTGCAATTATTATTAAAAACAACAAATACATGTACATACATTAAATATGTTTAAAAAAACTTGGTTACATGCAGACCTATGATTGGTACCTGTTTCGTTTACAAAATATGAAAATAGAAGATTTTATTGTTCAAAGTTAATCTTTAAATTGGTTAACTAAAGGCTTATTTGCAAAAGCAAGACATGTCGACAGATTTTGCAGACATTGGTAGCTCGGACAGCAAGTGACACAGTCGGCTCACTACGAGATCAAGGAATCTAAATGGTTGTGTGTGTACTGCCAATATGCTACGGTATCTGTGATTATGTAATGACTAATGTCGTTGTAAAGAGGTGTTTTCAGATGCGAATGCATGTTTGTTCCTAATTTGCTCTGTTGGTGTCAGAAGGTGTGAATTCTGTTTTAATGAACAGAATAACACTGATGTACATTTGTTCCCGACAATTTGTGGTCGGATGATTTAAATGTCGCAGTAATGACGGTCATTGTAACGAGGTCTGACTGTATACTGTGTATGTTAAAATAATAAATGTAGGACAAATATTTGTTTGAAAAAATCGCATTAACATTCGGTAGGCCTATCTGTTTTTGTCTATGAGCGATGTTCGAGATATCGTTATGTACAGCTGAACATGAAAAATGCAATTTCTTTTCTAACGTACAGTAAAGTACGTTTAGAACGAACATGCTTATAACAAACTACCGATTAGAACGAACTGATTGTAAAGTCCCGATTTTCTCACATATATATTAGTAATACATTTTAATGTATAGAACGAACTATGTATAGCGAATTAACTGTTAAAACGAACTAATTGTGTGGTCAAAATTGTGTATTTCAGTATAAATTAATGCATATACAGCGAACCGATAATAATTGTTTTGTATCTTATTTGTATCATATTAATCAGTAGCATTAACAGCAATGCCTCAAAAATGACTATACTAATAAGATTAATACAGTGAACAATTAACTGACAGTGTCTGTTCTCACTTCAATGCTATTGTGTGCCGGTAGCCAACAATACGTCTGACACGTGAAACTCACTATACAGTTTTTGTAATTAGCGTTAAATAACCGGATATTTTGTTTTGAAGGTAGGTAATACAAATGTTATGAAAGGTTGAATGGTATTCAGTAGATGTGCAATCATGACGGACACGATAACACTGTTTTCCAAAGTAAAGTTGATGTAGCTTTGCCTGTCTCATTCGATTGCTGACATCGCTACAGCAATAGAGGCTATGAGATTAACACTCACTAAGCAAACGAAAATACGCAAATTTGGTTCAAAACGTAACTGACTGAACACTCATTTGATTCAACATACTGTATTTATATTTTCTTCTGTTTGGTAATCATAAATGAAACATTAAAAATCCACCCCACTAATTCTTGTTTATGGTATTTAAATCTGAAAAAATCTGAAATGACAGACTTCCTGAATGAAAACGGCTAACTTCTGTAAATGTTTACAACGAACTACTGCTATAACGAACCGATGGTCCTGGTCCCTTGCAGTTCGTTATAAGAGTACTTTACTGTATATAAATACATATATATTGTAAAAGGTATGCGTAGATGTCAAACAATAGTGAATTATGTTTTTTAATAAGTGTAGACCTTTAAACGTCTTAACTTTGACTACATGTGCAAGTATTAACTTTGACTACAAGTGCTTGCACATGTAGTCAAAGTTAATCTTGATGAACTAGTCAAAACATTTGGTAGCCCGAGTGAGAAATCAGTAGCTAAAATATCCCGGGCTACCGCTAAGTTCGAGCCTTGTCAGAGTATAAAATAAATAACATAAGAAAACTTTTAATTGTTCATGTCTACAAATGATTGACTACCTGTCGAAAGATCTGAGAGTTTTAAGATGTAATATCAGGGCCATGAAATAATAGAATAACCCAAATTACAACAAAAAAAAGTGATGTTCTTGGCATGGCCCCCGGCATGGGACATCAGTTTAGTGGATTACATTATAGCCAGAACTTTAAAAAAAGAACCCCAACTGTTCAATGTTTTATCAAAACATATATGTTTTTATGTTTGCTGATTTTCCCTAAATTTTATCTAGACACAAATCATGAAAAAACAATTACAGTGACATAGATTCCCTACACGAGACTGTAACAACGCAAAATAAATGCAGTTTTCTGCTGCCAGCGAGTTTGCTTGTTTATGGAATACTTTTCAAGAGGGGTGGATCAATATGAAGTAATCTAACTGTCATGTCATGCACTAAACAGTTTGAAATTGTCCCAACAAGTGAAAATCTATTTGAACAAGCAAAATGTGCCTCGGTGGTTGTCCAGTGGGTAAGCAAAATTGTCAGTGCAGTTTTATTTTGAGCAATTACAAACATCATCCTGGTACTTGAATAAAACAATCATTTATTTGGACAAGTGAAAATATCGATGGACAAATAGATGTTCTAGATGTATTTGTCCGGTGGACTAGTAAAACAATCTGCTTATTTCTATAACTGCTAAGGTATTACATACTCATCATGATGTGAGATTAATTACATCACCCCTCTGAAGAGTATTCCATAATATAAACAAGCAAAATTAACTGTAACAGTTTCTGTTAATTTCTTGGTTCAAAATATGTTTTTAATCAATAAAAATAACTATCCAAATCACTAATTATATATTTATTATATACTAATTATATATTTAATATTAATGAAGTGTCCTTGAACCATTAATTTGAGTTCTAAGTAGAGCACAAAAACATAACTCTCTACTTTTGTCATAATCATTTGCGGATGACCTATTTTTGAAACGTCTACTAATTCAATTAACCTTTAGATTTATGAATGTATCGTGGAAGTAAAGGAAAGAAGAAGGAAGGAAATGTTTTATTTAACGACGACACACTCAACACATTTTATTTAGGTTATATGGGCCATTGAGGCCACCGGCGGGGATCAATCCATAGACTGATCGTGCATCAAGCTAATGCTTTACCACTGGGCTATGGGGAAGTAAAGGAGAAAGGACCACACTTTATGGTTATTGTGCCCTTGTAAACCAAAAATAATGAGTTGATCTTTGGGGCTCCTGAAAGTGCAGGACCCATTGTATAAAGTTTGCTACATCTGCTGACACTGATATGAGTAATTGATTTTTGTTTTCATTTATGCACTTGATATAATGGCAGTCCAGGGGTCATTATTACAATATGTTGACATATCCATTCAGAAGATAACTGATAACGTTCAAGGTAATTGAATGACATTAGACAACTATAGCTATATATAGCAAGTAACTGGATTGCTTACCTAGGTAAAATTATGTGAACTGACTTCCGGTTATCTGCAATTTTTAAATATTATCCCGTGGAATCTGATTTAATTATGATTACTTTTTTGTGTTTGTATCTTGATGAACATCAGAACATTAAGCTAAACATGCCCTTCACACCTTATACTATTTTTGTTTTGTTGCATTGAACCATATTATTCAGTCAATTGTACACATGTATTTAGAAAGATTTTAAGAAAATGCACATGAAAGAGAAAAAAAAGCCCTAATAAAATTATGACACTTATACCACCTAACAGTAGCTGTACACTATATATATATACATACTGTAATCAATGGATAAAGGTATGTTATGAAAAAAAGTAATCGCTAATGAAATGATACTCTGTGCCCATCGAAGTGGAGGAAATTTCATGCCAGGAAGTTTCAGCTGATTTAATTGACTCAGTTCTATTAACTTTTAGCAAGTTGGATTGTACCTTGAACAATTATATAAATCACAGTTGAATCAGAAATAGCCTTACATCATAACCAAACAAGTTCTAGAGAAAATAACATGTCATATTCTACACATATACTAGGTTTGATATTTGTTATTAGAAGGAAAAGGCAATAATTATTAATTGCCTGTTATTCATAAAATGGATGCTTAAAGGGCAGACAAGCTGATTTTAATTTTAATTTTTTGGTCTACCTTGTGACCCAGTCCAAATAGCAGTGTTATTAACACTATGTTTGAGTACGTGTTTTATCTCAATCTCACCAAAGCTTAAATGTCAAATGACAATATACTACTCAGATGTTAATTATAGATTTGATTAATATTATTTTGAGAGTTATTATGTACAAGGGAAAAGTAGCTGTTAAATAGTAACCAGTATTCTTCCTGTTATAATATTGGACATTATATCTTATCTTTTGAAATGTCCAAGTTTCACTTTCAATTTAATTTCCAAGAAATTGTGAGCTGTACCACATGCATGTATGAATCACTAAGAGCTTAACTGGAAAACAGTACATGGATGTAAAATACTGGACATTAAATTTTATTATCTTCTGAAATGTTCAAGTTTAACTTTAATTTCCAAGAAATTGTGACCTGTGTAGCCTATGTATGAATCACCATGAACTTAATTGGAAGGCAGTATATATGGATGTACATGCTATAGGCTGACAGTTGCAATATACCAGGTGCTTAATTTTTACTGAATGTACAGGTATGTATATTACCTGTACAGTGAAACCTGTCTAAACTGGATCAAGCTGAGGACCTATTTGATCTAGACAGAATCCGGTGTTCAGAAGGTCACATTTTAGAATTAAAAACATTCAGAACCATGAAAGCTGACTGGGTTTAACAGGATTCCGGTTATTTCAGGGTCTGGTTTAGACAGGTTTCAATGTACATTCATGACAGGTATTTTGCTACTTACAACTTGTTATCTTATTATTTTCTGAAACTTCCAAGTTTTACTTTCAGTTCCAAGTCATTGTGAGTGCTCGGTGAATCATCAAAATATTAATTGGAAAGAAGTATAGATAAAGGTAAAGGCTGCTTTTACTTAACATATGATGTGTTGTTTCAACTAATTGTAGCATATGTCCTTTGTTTATATCATAAGTACTTATTACAAATTCATGTTGAGTGATATCAAATTTTATTACCCATATGGGCTCGTACAAAGGGTAATATTATTTCAATCTCTGCACAGCATACACCATCCTTCTATAGCCATTAATTGACTGGCTTAATATTCACAATGTTTGGTTGGTTGCATGCCATGATTGGAACTTCACTTTCATTCATATGTTTCAGATTACACATACGTTATACGATCTTCACAGATTAACATTAAAAAAATTGACTAATTTGTTCCGTAAACATGAAATGGTATATTTTCATAAGCATGCAGCGGCTTTAGTAATATATAAAAATAATTATTTTCTAATGCAAATACAGTTGTATTATTTTGTGTTGTAAACATTTGGCTGTAAAAAGAATGCCGGTATGCTATGACATCACTTACATTACATCATGTAATGTGCTTAAGATTATATGACGTAATGGCTGATGGCTTTGTTGTAGACTGCAGAGGAATTTTTACATTAAAAGTCAGTTAAAACTGACAATGGGTAATGAAGAGAATAACCAACTTGCTATGAGGAGTTACAAATTATCTGCCCCTCGTCAATGAATCTTTTTATAAAACCCTCGCCGAAGGCTCGGATTTACAACATTCATTCACTCGGGACAGATTATAATTTATAATTCCTTGTAGTTATTCTCTAAATACATGTACAGTCGAACCTCGTTACTCCGGACAGAATGATTTTCCCACACATTTCCGGTCTAATGAATCATGTCCATAGTAGTCACCCTTTGATTACAAAAGATTTAAAAAAAACAAAAACAAAACAAACAAGCATGAAATAAATTCATTTATTTGTTTAACCTTCAATATCACCTGCACACGTGCACAAACCTCAGTCATTATTTCACAAAGTAATCTGAAATACGGCATTGTCTAATAGTTTGACGTACAAGAGCTTTGCATTTTAAGAACAAGTTTGAGATTGTTTTCATCACCAATAGTCTGAAAATAGCTGACAAGCAAATCAATGTGAGTTTTTGATTGATCTTGAACAACTATGTCCAAAATGTCACTGTCTGTCAAAGACTCACTGGTTTCTTCATGGCTGTCAACATCCACGTACTGTTCACCGTTCAGAAGTTTCTCCATTTTCATCTGCTACTTGGTAAGATTTCAGCAAGTCGTGTAACTCTGAAAGGACCATGTTGTCTTCATCATTGTCAACAGTTTCACTTGTAGGTAGGATGTCAATGTGACTGTAGCAGTGACTGATGGTTGATGGTTTCACCTCACCCCACACTTGTTTCACAAATGTCAATGCCTGTCGTTTACTGTTGACTTGAGGTTTGTTATTTTCGAAACACTTCAGGTAAAGCCGGACCAAATATCTCCTGTAATGTGCCTTGAATGTCCTTATGATTCCTCCATCCATTGGTTGAATATGTGTTGTGGTGTTTGGTGGTAAGAAATGGACTTTTACGTTGATTAACTGCACATGCTTACAACCATGACTAATGGTATTGTCGACAAGCAGAATAACATGGCAACCTTGTGCCTATCAAAAGCTTGCAATCAATCACAGAACAGTTCGGATGTCATCCACGCCTTCTTGTTGTGTCTGTACCAAACATACATCTCTGGGTTGAAATTGGTTCCCAAACAACGTGGTCTCCGAGCTTTGGCAATTACGAATGACTTAATGTTTTATTTCCCTGTTATTCTCTCCTTTGACCGTTTAACCCCTTTCACTGGCTTTGATGCTAAGGTGTAATTTGGACCCAGTTTGGACCCATATTGAAGATATCTTCCCGCTTGTAGTTCTTCAACACCTTCTTCACCTCTTCTCTGCCACTAATTACTGCATTGTTGTCCGCAATTGCTGCTTCCCCCTCGTACACATGTTTGGTGATGTTGTGTTGGGACTTGAACCATGACAACCACCCACGGGAGTATGCGAAATCTGTAATGTTCGTAACAGTTCAGTTTAGCACCTAGTTCTTTTGTTTTCTCAATTAGGAGATAAATATACTCCGATTTCATTTTCGAGGTATGCTATCATGGATTTGATACCTCTAAATGTCATTTAAAACGAACGTGTTAGCATGAGGTTTTAAATGTAACATTTAGAGGTATTAAATCCACGATAGCATACCTCGAAAATTAAATCAGAGTATGTTTATTTCCATTCTACCATGATTAAAACGTATTCAAAGTTAGAACTATTTTTAATACGTGGAGGAAATAGGATTGAACAGGCAGGATAGTTCCACTTTGCTTATGCAGATAATGTTGAAATGTCAACACCTGTTGGCAGTATAAAAACTTAATAAATAAATACATATGACCGTAGAACTTGGAACAAATATTTAATTATTTTCTGTGTGCCAAATGAATCACTGTATAAATTTAAGTATCATCTATAGTTTAGCATATTGAATATTTTATTCCATATGTATCTTATATACGGCGTAATGAATGTGTTTTCCGTCATAAACTACCGCACTCCCCTTGTTTAACAAGTTAAACGTGCCAGTCTTGGTTTGGGGTGGGGGTTCCGCCGATCTCCGATGTTTGCCAGAAACTGTCGACAATTGATGAGCTAGACTGAAGAAACTACCAAGCAGCATGGACAAACTTAGCGATTCGGGTGACAACCTTGTGCTAATGGCATTAAACCGTATCAGTTTGAACCACTTATCAAAGACTTTGTCCCTAATCCTGGAAATGTTGTCTTAGATGAAAATTTGGATGAATCAACTGCCGAGGAAGATGAGGAAGCCACACAGTCATAGACAAGCATTTTTTAAAATATAATTTATTACGTTTTTAATGTAAACTGAAGCAAATGGACCTCATTAGAAAAAACATACAAAATGTAATATTATTTCATCATAAATCTTGTTCAGATTAGATGTAAATATGGCGCGTCAGTAGATATTCCATAGGCCTCATCAAAGCAAGATATAATAATTTAACCAAAAAAACAACCTAAAATTAGGACAATTTTCTTTGTTCTTCTCTGTGTTTGGTTAAACTGTGTATTTTTATTATTAAAAAACTGTTACCTATCTGCCGAAACCATCCACAGCCGGGTACAGAAACAGAGAAATTTTGGTAAATATTATACTGTTGCCACATACTGACAATCACTTTTACAAGCATAGTGCACATTAAAGTATGTACACATTTTACTGTATGGAATACAATAATTTGTTGTCCTGAATTTACTATTTCCTTGTAATGTCATGTGAACTACAGGGCTCAAAGTTTGAAATTTATTTTAGGAGCACTGTGCTCTTAATATTGTAATTTTAGGCGCACTGGGGAATACGTTTGAAGCACTGGCCAATATTCATAGGAGGCATCCATCAGTGGCAGGGGGGGGGGGG
>JAECMU010065918.1:242-37852 GCA_016106625.1 Dracogyra subfuscus
ACTGTAGGTGTGAGACCTACTCTTCCTATACAGGGCATTTCACTGTTGCTGGGAAATAATCTGGCAGGTGATAAAGTCGTCATAAACCCAATAGTTACTGACAAACCATGTTTTGAAGATGACTGTGAAGAGCAGGACAATTCTGTACCTACACCTGCCTGTAGTCAGATGGCTAACCACTATGCCACCAAGTTCTGGTAATTAATGATCTGCAGACATGAGGATAACAAACGGGCACCATGCACAGCTGATCGCCCCCAACCGTGTAGCCCACGTGTGACGTCATAGGCAGATGACTGTCATATTGTCTTACGTCACTGCCTCTAACGTTTCATAACAGTTACAGCAACCAGTAATGAACGTTTCAGACATCAGGTGTCCACGCAAATGATCCGAAATCAGCTGTAAACCCCTCACCTCCATGCACAACGCCCATATGTTGGACCTATTTTGACCCAATTTCAGCGACGTCAACATCAATGGACTCGGAGGGAATGGAATAGAGTTATGTTTAGCAGTGAATCAAGACTCACACTGGTCAGATCCATGTCAGTGAAGTTGACAGATTCAGAGGCAGAAGTGTAATGGTTAGGGGTGCTTTTTGTGGAATAGGACATTCTTAACTTCTTGTCATTCATGGCAACCTCAAACACTGCTGCATACCATGATCAGGTCCTGACCCATTAACTTGTTTCATTCATGGCAGCTCATGGTCCATGACTGATCTTTCAGCACACGACCATCTTGATTTCCTGAGGAACGCAGGCATCAATGTCATGGATTGGCCTTTAAGGTAGCCCGACCTGAATCCCATCAAGCATGTCATCAGCCAAACCCTGCTTGTGAATTACCATTTTGACTGTTTGTGGTTTTGACGAATGCTGTTGGGGAATCGAACAGATTTTCGATTCCACATTTATTCCTATTCTTTCTTTGGACATCATACAATAAAAAACATTTTATTTAACATGTTCTTGTCATATTTGCTAATTAGCCAAGAGGAAATGGTGGTAAAGCTTTTATTTTGACTCGGTATAAATACCTTTTTCTTTAGTTTTTTCTTTGTCTTTCTTGTCATCTTCTTTAAGCCCAAATACTAATGACTCTGTTCTGATACGAGATTTCTCCTTCAGTGGAGATTTGGAGGATCGCCGATCAATCTTGGGTGACTGCATCTCAAGCTTTGGTGATGTCTAAAAAAGGAAGACACTTAAAATTAGTGTCAAAACTATTTTTAATTGATTAAAATACATAAAACGAAATGCTATGCAAATGTAGCGACTGATATACAACTAACATTCTTTTGCAATAACTCTGTGGAATTAAATATATCACTAATCAACCGGTCAAATGGAAAGCTGTGTTACAACGAAACACCTTAAAAGAAACAAATTAACTGAGGTAACCGGAGCAGATCAAATGCACTTATAACAACATTTGCTCACCTCTATCAAATCTTTTGGATCTTTTTTCACTGCCGATTTCTTCTTTTCCTTGGCACTTGATGCACTCTTTGCAGAAACTGGTGATTCATCTTGAGGAATTTCTGGAGGCTAAATAGTGATTGTATTCAAATGTTTAATAACACTAAAATAGGCTATCTTATCCAACAGTTATTACCCAATTTTGTAATTTATGTAGTAAACACATAGTATTGTGTAATAGATATTTATTTGTAATGGACGGTCTAACCTTCATATATTTAATGATACAACACTAAAATAGTTTATCTACAGTCTGTGCCAGCCTCTATGAACAATGTTGTTTAGTAAATAATTGCAGTTCACTTTTAACATCAAAAGAAAAGTAAAAATATTCTGGAAAAACAACAACAAAAAAAACCCAATAAATTTGTGAGCAATTTAGAAAACAATCAGGTCAGAAATAAATAATAGTATATATTCCTGTGGGAAGGAATATAGTTATCTATTAGTAGATATCACCCCAAGTGATAACAGTTACTGACATAACTGTAGTATTATACAGTTACTGTGATATAATTAACTTACATTAATTATGAATGGATGGATGGATGAAAGAAAACAGAAAGAAAGAAAGAAAGAATATTTAATATAACACTCCAGCATGAAAAATGTAGGAAACCGGTCTAATATTTATCTGATTTAGACCAGATTCAGTGTTTAAAGAGGCTTGTTTTACAACAGTAAGTTCGGAACCATGAAACAGGATTCTGGTTTAAACAAGTTTTACTGTAGATGAATGAATGTACATAATTATAAACGTTCTAATGTTTGTAATACTTGATGGCCTAATGAAATGTGATACTGGTTATATTTATATCCAGCTATGCAAAATGTAGTGCCACAATGTGCATAAATGGATATAAAAACTTAATTATATCACCATTATCACATTTTGCTCAACGTCTTTGTTACTCAACATCCTTATTATTAACACTTGTTGTGAACAACCAGAAATACTTCACTCCTAAATGTACAAGCTGCAGTTTAGTCACACATTTTCACTGATAGCTTTGCAATTAGAAATGTCCAACTGTCCATTATGAATTTGAATAATAAGAATAAAGAGAAGTTCTACAGCATTCCTAATTCTAAAATAGTTTTCAGTATGACCATCCTCATTTTTATAACAAAACAATTATTTCTGAGTCATGTATGTCAACAGGAATAATTTAAAACAGCTTATTAATTACACATACAGGGGCATCACGTTTAACTTGTGCGTCTTGTTTGGTTTGATCTTCATGTTGGGATAGGTGTTCTTCCTCTTCTAGATCAGGTATAGACTCGTCTTTCTCGACAATCGCTGTCACAGACGAAGGTGTATTAGGTCTCGATCTTGTGCTGCCACGCTCCAAAACCATGCTGGGTTTACGACTACAAAACAAACTCAAGTTATTAGAAAACCACATATGCTTTATGACATTTCTAGAAGACAAATAAATGTGAGAATAAAATAAGCATATTCCCACAATCTAAAACCTCTTAGTTGGAGAACCAGATCTGGAAACACTCATTATTTCTGCACTCTGTAAAACCAATTAAGTTTGAGCATTTTTTCAGAACAAGTTAAGTGCCAGTATGAATTTTCACTCTACTTTTTAAAAACATTGTAAAATATATCATACTGACAGATTATTATTAGGCTACAGACATTTTCAAAACATTGCACATCCATCAGCCTTTTACATTTTTCAGAACAAGTTAAGTGCCAGTATGAATTTTCACTCTACTTTTTAAAAACATTGTAAAATATATCATACTGACAGATTATTATTAGGCTACAGACATTTTCAAAACATTGCACATCCATCAGCCTTTTACTCACAGAAGAAAATGCGTTGCAAAAGGAAAAACAAAATCCAAAATTGTTAAGAATTTTAAAAATTGTTTTTGCTGATTAAGCAACCTGCCAGAGAAATGCATCGTGCATGTGAAATTCCTTTTTCACTTTAACACTTTTCATTGAAATCTATTTTGGATAACCATGCCATCAAATGCCATAATAACTAAGCATGCTGGACTGTGGCCATGGCATGGTTGAACAGTGGCATATCCATGCAAAAAGTGGCGAGATATCTGCAAATGAGCCAACTGCTGCAAAGAGTGTTTTTATATCACCGGAAACAGACCCTGCTCCAGACTCCCATGTTGTATTAGCAGATAGGTCATATCCTATGCATATCAACACTGCAAAATCAATCATCACCTCCATCATGCTGAGATGTTAGCTAATGAATGCAGTCCACATAAATATCAAGTGTTGAAAATCTTCACGAGGCATGGCTGCATTCAAGGAACGCTGCAGTCAGAATTGCCTCTATTCCAAGTCGGTGCCACATCTATGCAGCATGATGTTGGCACCATCTGCGCTGCATTAGGCATCAGTGGTCCAGAGTCCTCTTCACAGATAAGTCTTGCTTCACTGTTACCTTAAACAATGGCAGGAAAAACGTCTGGTGCAAGATCAAAGAGCACTTCCTTTTTCACAGGCTGTTCTGGAAGTTGACTGCTATACAGGTGGATCAGTAATGATGTGGGGCTATGAAATCCCTATACATTGTGCAGGGTTCACTAACCAGCCTACTTATTGGGATGAGATCGTGCACCCCTCATCCAAACTGCTCTGCAAGGCATGGGACCAGGTGCCATTTCACATGACAACAACCCAACTCATCACAGATGGAGTCCATTGATGTTGACGTCGCTGAAATTGGGTCAAAATAGGTCCAACATATGGGCGTTGTGCATGGAAGTGAGGGGTTCACAGCTGATTTCGGATCATTTGCGCAGACACCTGATGTCTGAAAAGTTCATTACTGGTTGCTGTAGCTGTCATGAAACGTATGGGGCAGTGACGTAACACAATATGAGTCATCTGCCTATGACGTCACACGGTTGGGGGCGATCAGTTGTGGTGCCCGTTTGTTATACTCATGTCTGCAAGGCATGGGACCATGACCATGACAACAACACAACTCGTCACAGATGTTGGGTCTTCACAGACTTCCAGCAACAGTAGGGAATCCACAAGATGGACTGGCCCACCCACTTTCCTCATCTGGTTCCCATCTAGTATGTCTGGAATGTTCTTGGATGAGGAGAGGTTGAAAAACACCATCACCACAGCCTGCCGAATGCCATAGCATCCACCAACCCTCTCTCAGGAACACAGTGCTTTCCATGCATCCACTCTGTATCACATCTTGCAGCTAATGGCAGCTATACCCATTACTGACTCCACCTGAGTGACTTAGAAAAAGAGGTGCAGTTACAACAGAAGTCACATCTATTTTGTTCTTGCGCGACATGATATTAATCCAGTATGAAATTACTGTTAAATATAACTGAAATAAATTTAGCTTTTTCAAAATTACATACAGATTTCATAGTTTGTATTTTGCAGTGCAGTATTCATGTGGCCTTTAACTTGTTGCGACTAGTATTTCAGAAGTCTGAACCTCTAATACAGGGTTCTTACACTTGTAAAAATATGAAATTCCAGGACATTTCCAGGACTTTTTCTTATTTTTCCAGGACATGAAATGTTCAATCAATCAATGTTTTTAGAAGAAATTGTTGTCTAAATGTAGACAGGTCATGAGAACAACAAAAGTAAAGTTGAGGAAAAATAAACCACCAAATTTTTGGCCTAAATTTCCAGGACATTTCCAGGACACAATAAAATTTACTGCTTTTTCCAGGACATTCCAGGCCTGGATTCTGAAATCACAGAATTCCAGGACATTCCAGGATTTCCAGGACGTGTAAGAACCCTGTAATAGCTTTCTGATTACCACAAATCATAGATTAGTGGAAGGTCAGATTCGAGAAGTTGCACAAGTTCCTCAGATGCTCATATCCTGTGAATTGGTGCATCAAATGCTATAGACAATTCAAGAGCAAATAAAACTGTAGCAGGGGAATGGAATGAATGGATGTTTAATGACACATCAGTTCACAAATAATTATTGACTATTGCATGTCAAAAAAGGTACGTACATCAATATGATTATTTCCATTTAAAATGAAAATTGTATAATTATGTAAAACACAGTAAAGAGCTGTGGGAAATGTACAATAGAAAACAATACAAATATCAAGGTAAGTATATTTTAAAATTTTGTAGAATACAAAAATCAAGAATATTTTAAAACTTTGTATAGAAATAAAAATGTTTTTAAAATTTCAAAATTAATTCTGGGTGGAATTTAAATGATTCCAAAATATTTCTGTTTCCATATATATCTAAAATGTGAGTGTATTCATCTGAAGCCGACAACAATTGATATATTTGGCAACAGAAATATATTTTGATTCTAGGAAAATATGTAAACAGCATATGATTATTTACACCCCTGTAAACGAATATTACATACATTTATCAAATAAAGACATTAGAACAATTGAATTGAGGCAGCCATCTTGAAAACATGTAAATAAGATAAATTATAAGATAGAAATATCTTTCAATTATTAACTCAATACCATTTGGTCTCATGTCACTGAAAACATTGAACGTTTGATACATACGTGTCAGTTGGAATAGGTATAGGGCTGACTTTGTAATTGACAAATGGTGAGGTGATTTCAAGACACTTGATAGGCTTGGGTGGGTCAGGCGGAACTGAAATAATAATTAAAACAACATTAATATTAAGTTATAAAACTTATTTCTGTACTCATATAAAATATTAAATTAAACAAGACATCAGTTATATTATTTACAATAATTATATTCCTTTTTAGCGTTGCACCATCTCTGGTTATATTAGAAATAACAAAATTAATACAGATGTCAAAAACATGTGTACAGGTAGTATCATGAGTTAAATTTAAAATCTGTTTTGTTTAAAATCACTATTGACTTATTAATCATCAGCTGCTGGATGTCAAACATTTGTTAATTCTGACCTAGAATCTTCGGTTAAACCCACTACATTTTTCTATTAGTAGTAAGGGATCTTGTATATGCACATTGCCACAGACAGGACAGCACATACCATGGCTTTTGATTATACTAGGCGTGGTGCACTAGATGGGATGGGGAACAAAATAAATCAGAGAATACATCCACTGAGGTGATTTGATCCTTCAATGCAAACACGTTAGGCGAGTGCTCTACCATCTGGGCTAGATCCCACCCCAATAACAATCATAGCACATCTTTGAAGACTCATTTCAGACAAACATTTACTATTGTACTTCTTGAATTGGGATACTCATTTCTCTCATCCTCAGGTATATGGGACAGAGCTATCACATGAAAGAAAGCTATGCAAGAATCTTCTATCCCACATGGGATATCAGGTGCTTGCATTTAACATGACGTTGTTGGTAATATATGATGTCATATTAATATGAGATGGGACGGGAAGTCATCAGTGTTTTAAATTAATATTTTGTTATTAACACATTCATCGTAAAAACTATCTCGTTAATTTGTATTGTTAAATTGTATTTAAAACATGAAACAAACATGACAAATAGGATATTGTAGTTTATTTATGATAAAATGGTCAAATCAAAAAGTTACTTTTGAGCTATCTTTGTCTGTTTGCATAAAATAATGGTTTATTTACAGAATGAATGAGAGAAAAAGTCTCCATCATATGTGGTAATATGGGATGAAAAAAGTATACCCTCGGTGGTGAAATGTTTTACCATGGGACTCGGCAAGCCTTGTCTTAGGTTGACATTTCCACCACCTGTGGTGTACCTTCTCTATTTTATATTCTCCCATCCCTAGCTATACAAGACAAACCCATTCCATGACGTCAGCCCATAGAGAATAAATCTGTCTTGCATGGACTATGACCGTCATTCAATTTAACATGGGGAGTATAATCATTGGTAATATATGATGAGTTGGTTAGTTTTAGATCGATATTTTGTTATTAAAACCTTCATTATAAAAGCTATTTTGTTAATTTGTAGTGTTAAATTGTATTTAAAACATGAAACATATGTGGCAAATATGATAGTATAGTTTGTTTATGATAAAACGGTCTAATAAAGAAGTTACTTTTTCAATCATCTGTGTTTGTTCGTGTAAAATAATGGTTTATTTATCGAATGGATGGGAGAAAAAGACTCCATCATATGTGGTCATGAGTTAGAAAAAGTACACACTTGGTGGTGGAAATGTCTGGGTCGAAATTTGCACCACCTCGCATGTACTTTTTCTAAACCACATGACCACTTATGAGGGAGTCTGTTAGTCTTCAACACATACTCAAAAGTAAAATTCCTTTTAGCATTAACATTTGTCTTAAAACCTAATCTACATCGAACCTATGGGTTCATCAGAAGGGGTTGGTTTCTTTATCCTGGGCCGGATCTGTTTCCATGCTGGGATCACTTCGGGTGGAGGTGGTGGTTCCAGGGGGATGTCTCTCGTTTGAGTGATCCACAATGGATGGGGAAACAGGTGTGAGAGACCAATCTGCCGAAGGTGCTCACTAGCATTAGCCTAAACAAAACAAAATCATCAGGGTACAGGGCGTAATCGTTTCATTAAGAATATATATATCAATTACATATTTTCATAAGTAAGATGAACACACGGAAAATTGAATCTGGCAAGCCTCCAGGAATTTCATTAGATTGATCTATCTTCTGTGTAAAAGATTATTATTTCTTTCAGAAATTAAAAATACAATTTAAAAAAAACCCCAAAACCCCAGGTAATTCAATTTTTTTATTATTTTTTTTACAATAAACACCATTCCCCAATCAACAAACCAAAAAAAATTTCTCACCCACACAATTAAAAAAGAAGAAATATATATATATATCTTACATGTTCCCCAAGCACAGACACTGAAACAGGGTATTTGGGTGTCGAGTTGTATGTTGCAAAGACCACAACTTCAGGATTTTCTGGGATTGACACTTCTTCTGCAAATTTGTCTTCTAGTGAAAATAATATTATATTACAAAGTGTTATGCAAAATATATCCATTAAAATCATTCACAGAATCAAAAGATGAATAAGAATCAGTTAACAACAGTGAATAAATAATTTGAATAATGACAAAATTAAACCACTACACCCGAATCATACCAACCAATTATTATAGTAGTTGTAAGCTTTTTGGAAAATGTTTTATAGCCACCTTAAACAAACAATCTTTCTTGAATCTTCAGAAAAACTTTTTAAAAACCTAAGCATTTTTTCGAAAACATACTATAAAATGACCATATGTTTTCCTTATATGTTCTATATGAAATCTTAAAACAATGAATGAACAAATTATATTGTGCTTCTATTGATTTTTCTACAGTCCTTGACATGGTTTGGTTAACATGTTTGTGGCAAAAGATGCTAATTTTAGATATGTAAATGGTACATTTCTTATAATTGTCTACAAAATGTATCAATGTATCAAATATTGTGTTAGTGATAATAACAAATATTCTGCCCATTTTTAATGTCAAAATGTTGTATGTCAGGGTGAAAATCTTTCACCTATTTTATTCGCTATATATTTAAATGATTTAGAAGATGTACTAATGGATAAACAATGTAAAAGGGTTAAATTAGATTACGAACATAACAATACTGATCTATTTATAATAAATACTATGCTGATGATACAGTTATTTTGGCAGAATCTTCAGACGACCTACAAAAATTATTAATGTTTTTTTCAGAATACTGTGATAATTGAAAACTAAAATAAAATATTGAGAAGTCAAAAATAGTTATCTTTGGCTCAAAACCATCCAAAAATAAGTTTTTCTACATCAAAGATATAAAATTAGCTATTGTTGATAGCTATAAATACATAGGAATATTATTTACAAGAACTAGATCATTTGTCCAAGCAAAAAAGGCTCTTATCTCGCAGGCTTTAAAAGGATGGACTTTACTAAATATTAGAACCAGGAATCCAAATTTACCTATAGATATTCAATTATGAATTTCCGAAAGCACTATTGTCCCTATCCTTTTATATTCTTTGGAAATTTGGGGCTTTGGTAATAATTAAAACATTGAACAAATACAATTAAATGTTTAAAGAAATATATTAAGGCTAATATGGAGTACACCACTGCCCATGATTTACTAAGAATTAGGAGCTTAAATTTTCATTAGATATGAAGATAAAAATAAGAATGCTAAATGTTTGGGCTACATTGATTACCGGAAAGGCATCCAAAATATCAGCTATACTGTATAGCATTATGATAAGTAAATGTTTTTAGAATGGTTATAGGTTTAAAGTTTGATACATATACATGATACTCTAAATGAGGTTTGGGTAATTAATAGTTAAATTATGTCAAATATAAAGAAATTATGTACATTTATTAATTTAATTAACGGGTTTAAAACATTTATCTTTCTTAAGTTACTTAGTTGTAAGTTTGATTATATTACCTGTATTATTGTGTACATGTGTGAAAGTGATTAATTATGTGTTGTAAATTTATTTATTTAATTATTTGGTAATCCATTAAAAAACTCCATACTTGATTTTTGCAGGAATATTAACTGTAATTGTTCCTTCAGTTTGAATAATAGAATTTATATGAATAAGCTGAGGTTTGGGTTAGTTTTCACATATATACGATGAATATGCTGAGGTGTGGGTTAGTTTTCACATATATACAATGAATATGCTGGGGTTTGGGTTAGTTTTCACATATATACAATGAATATGCTGAGGTTTGGGTTAGTTTTCACATATATACAATGACTATGCTAGGGTTTGGTTTGGTTTTCACATATATACAATGAATATGCTGAGGTTTGGGTTAGTTTTCAAATATATACAATGAATATGCTGAGGTTTGGGTTAGTTTTCACATATATACAATGAATATGCTGAGGTTTGGGTTAGTTTTCACATATATACAAGGAATATGCTGGGGTTTGGTTTGGTTTTATGTGTACACGAAGAAAACAGATGTTGAATAGGTATTAATGTAAAATTAGTTATTTGCAGTATCTTTTCCAATGATCACTTTGCCCTGAATGCAGGCTTGTAGAAATAATATTTGGAAGGTGGGCACAATCTCTAGTAGTCTCTAGTAAGGGGGTACAAGCCAGATTTGTTTAATCTTTATATAGGGTAGGACAGAAAAAAACTCTGTATGTTTTTATCTTGGGAGAGGGGGGAGGGGGATGGGCGAAGCACATTTCCAATTGGCCTAATATGACAATAACATATTACATGAATGTGATAAAAACTATTCATGTTTTACTCTGAAGAGACAATCCTATCGCTGTAATTTGGCTTTTTTTAATGATTTGAAGTGTAATTTAAGTGTAAAACCTGTAATTTTTAGATTTCCTATTTACTGCTTTACATCCTAGTGGACTAAAAACATCAAAATGAAGCACAATTCTGTCATTAAATATTTTTACATTATAAAAAATGTTTTAACTTTCGAATATTCATGCTCAGATAATCAACATGTATCAGGACCAGTCTCCTTCACATTCCATAGTCAAGAGTTTTACGACAGAATATGTCCATATTAAGGATCTATATTATAG
Organism: Dracogyra subfuscus; assembly: GCA_016106625.1. NCBI lineage: Eukaryota > Metazoa > Mollusca > Gastropoda > Neomphalida > Peltospiridae > Dracogyra > Dracogyra subfuscus. The sequence continues at coordinate 11,232 of JAECMU010065918.1, forward strand.
CGATTGCTTATGCATTTGAATTAGTCAATCCGTTGAAAATGGTGAAGAATGCTGTAAACATCTCTGCTGATTCACGAAACTGTACCAGCTCAAATGGCATGGGATGACCAAAGAATTGATATAATGAGGTTCATCAATTACAAGAAATAGCAAAATTGAAATTAGGAATATACCACACGTTATAACAAAATAGTTTCAGAAAATAATTACAAGAATTAGCAAAATTTAAATTAGGAATATACCACACGTTATGGCAAAATAGTTTCAGAAAATAACATGACTGAATTTAGTTTATATCATATACCTAAATTTTTACTATTATGGTCAGTGGGTTTAACACTACCAGTTTGTGAACTTATCTTGAAAAGTGGTTCAGAATACATCTAATTGGTCTGGAAGCATGTTTTTCATATTCCTCACCCTCTAACACAGGAATTAGCAGAGATATAACTTTCTTTAATATGGTCGGAGCCATCTTGAAAAATGGCTGCCATGCAAAAGGCACTCAGTTTTGAACATGTCATCAGGTGGTTTCATCATACCCACAGGTCTAGCTATGTGAACTAATTACCCTGCCGATACCCCTCTATTTAGATGGCCCTGTTTACAGGACTACCGGACATTTTGTTTTAAATAAAGATGCTCAAAAATGTCTTTTCAGTAAACTTTAATGTTGTATAGTATGGATGTTAACACCTCTGGATAAACCAGTCAATACGATATAAAAAATTTGATGTAACTATATTTAATTGTTTTTTGGGATACATTTTAAAAACTCAAAACGATACTTACTATGTTTATCTTTGTCCTTGTCCTTGTCACTCTTTTCTTTATCTTTCTTTTCCTTCTTGTCCTCCTTACCATCTTTTCCTTTCTCTGAATTAAAGTGACAGACATTCTCTTTGTTTAATTAAGTTAAAAAGATGTTAAATAAATATATAATCTCTATAACAATTAAGACGATTTTGACATGTTTGTTTTGGGGCTTTTTAAAATATAATTTAGCTAACCATTTAACAACAAAATACAAAAATTATTTGTTTAATACAACCATTCAAAAATTCATAATGCAATGTAACATAACCTCCAAACTAAGCAGGCGAAATACTGTACACTGTATACAGTGCATTCCACAATTCATATTTCCCGCCGTTTTGCATACAGCACTCACCAGAAATGATGTATAATACAGCAAACAGATTTCTTGACAAGATGGTGACTTTTTCTTTCTAGTTTTTCAATGGAAAATACCTTGCAATTTTTAGTTCAAAAAGTGGTATTTTGGCATGACAACAATGGCAGTATGTCACGGTAATTTTCAGGGATCGATAGCTGATTGTGACAGCTAATTTAATAATAAATTTTATCATTTTACCAACAACGAAAATCAGCAAATATTGGGATATGAATATTTTTTTTTAATTTTTTAATTCCAGTCAGAAAACCACCGTTATCAGGACATAAATACTGAACAGCTGGCCACAAATGCCCATAAGTAAACGCACCTTTTTCAAGTTTTTGCCTACTTTTAATCAATATTAACTGATCTAAAATATAAAAATTTGAAAAAAAAAATAAAATAATACTTACTGATTCAAATGTGAACTTTATTTCAATTTTATGTATTTATAAAATATTTAGAAAATATCCGAGTAAAAATTATAAACTTGTACCCACTTAACGTGTTTTTGTTAAAACTTTATCCAGTAAAAAAAAGTGTAAATTTACGAATAACTTCCAATTTTAAGAGATACTGACGAAACAGGCAACTACTACATGAACTTGTTCATTTACTCATATTGTTTCCAGTTAAGAATAATTTCCACCAGAATGAATGAATGTTTAACAACACCACAGCACAAAAATACATATCAGCTATTTCCATCAGATGGGGAAAATACTCTTAATGTTGGGGGGAGGGGGTATCAATCAATTTATACCTTTTTCCTTAGCATCTTTAGCTGGCTTCTCTTTCCCACCATCTTTGGATTTTTCTTTGCCTTCAGGTTTTGCTTCTTTGGTCAAAGCATCTTTTTCAGACTTCTCTTCCTTTTGAGAATCCTGAGATACAAATATATTTAATGATACCACAGAAATGAAGATGACAATCAGACTCTCAGCTTCTGTTAGGAAAGCAGTTCTCAATGTGTTTTTTTTATCCCACTACACCCTTTCTTTTCACTTCTTTGATTTATCTATTGCCTACCTAGTGTCCCCCCTCCCCTATCTTTTAACTGCTTTTGCTGTCCACATCCACCTCTCTCCAACTGTAACAGGTACTTGTCTCTTGTGGCCATTGGTGCCACACATCTGGCAAATCCCATCAACTTTTAGCTGTGGGATTAGTCAGACCACTTTGGGGAGTATTTGGTGGTTACTTCTGGCATTAACCACCTACTTGTAACCACCTACAGTGCTCTCCTACTACTGGCGGTCGTTAGTTAGTACTATGGGTCAAACCAGCTTCAGTAGGGTGAGGATGTCAGCTGCATTCAGAGAAGTATACAATGACTGCACCCATGGAGGAAGTGACTTAGTTGAGACAGATAGGCAATGGTGTTGGCAGCAGAAAAGACAGAATTGAAGGAAACTGACAGATCATGGAAGAAATCATGGGAAAAACTGGAAAGTTGTTTTATACTGAGATAGTGAGAATGATAGGCAGAAGGTGATGGATGAGAAAGATGAATGAAAGTGCGAACTAGCTTTGACTTGTGGTCATTGGTTTATCCACTAAGACCATGGATATCACTAAAGTATTGATTCTTTAGCAGTTTAGGATCTAGTATAATTAAATAGCAACCACAGTGGATTTTTTAAGTGCTGGATCTGGTAAGAGTGCATACCACTGAACTAGTTAGCTCCTTCTTTACTGCATCTGCAGCTTCCGTCTTTTCTGGTTCTATTACAGGAAGCTGCCATGATGGTAGAAATGTCTTCAGCAAGTCCCAGATCTCAGAGATATGGCAATATCTGAAAGGAAAAGACAGGAATATTGTATAACAACACATTAGCAGATTTCAACCTTTGGCAATTTGGTTTCAAATTAATCACTTGGTTAAAAGAGAGAAAGACTGCCACCAAATATACTTCTATCAAAAAGGTAGCAATCTTGCAAATGCATATTTCTCTGAGACAGGACAGTACATACCAGTCATGGGGCACTACGATATTGTAGCATTTAGGGATAGCTCTTTATCATTAAGCTATTAGCAACCCATAACAATATCTATAAAGTGCAAAATTAAACACATGTCTTCAAATATGAACTTTCAGCACATGTAATAAAGAAATACTTTTCCCACTAATATACGGAGTGATTTTGAAAAATTCATATACCATAAATTATTTTTTATGGGGTAAAATTTGTCCAAAAGATTTTCATTTTATAACAAACATTAAATATGCATGTAACTCATTGTCCATTATGTTTTATTGAAGTTAATAACAGATTTATAGAGTGTATTGTGGGTACATGTATATCAATAAACTGAAATGAAAATGAAACAATTCTTGCCTGACATCACCATCCATTTTGCGAGGAACTACCACGTACAAGCTCTTTTTCTGTTCACTCAACTCAAAGTATTTTAGAACTATGCCATTAGCAGAAACTAGTGGTGTTCCCATTGGGCAAGGGAATAGGTTGCGATCACAGAGTTGTTCACAGACAAAGTATCTGTCGGTGAACAGTGCAGGAAGGAAAAAAAGCAATGGTGCAGGTTAGTGTTGGTGTTAAAATAGCAAAAACAAACCACACAATGTTATACAAACTATAACTAATCTTTAAAACAGAAACTCTGCTGTAAACTGACTTTTAAAAAATTTCTTCTCTTTTTTTCCAGTTAGAATTTGTTATTAGTGAATCTTTTTTTATAAAATAAATTGACCTCAAGTTAAAATAAATGTAATAATTTATTATTTAAAAAATAATAATAATAATTAACACCTGATGGTAAATGCTCAGTCTGAATACAGCAAAAAACCTGTTTTCTAAAGATTAGCCTACCTATGGCATAATCTACAAATGGTCCATATTAGAAGTGTTCCAGCTATTTTACAACTGTGACTCCATTTTAAACAGCTGGGACATTTTGCAAGTGATTGTCATAAAGCATTATTTAGAAAAACATTGCACAGTTATAACTTAATTAAATGTTGTTGTTTAAAAAAAGGCACTACAACATATATTAGAGGCAATTTTTTCTTGGTATTGGAAAAATATCTAGTCACAAATTTAATATATTAGTAATCTTTGTTATAGTATAAATCGTTAGACACTAAATACTGTTATAACATCACAATACTAATTATATTTTTTAAAAGTCTGTGTAACAACAAACTTTAATATTTAAATAATCATAATCAAACAAAAATTTAATGCATGTTGATGGAAACAAATGAATATAGCAAAATGAAGTGAACTAGTTGTGAGCGTGCAGTGACATAAAATTAAAATCTTTCTTTAAAAATATTTGTTTTACCACTGCAGTACAATGAACAATAAATGTGTTACCATTGACAGTTATTTTTATTTTTTATTTTTTTAAAACTGAAGTAAGGAGCGCATTTTTAGTGGCATCCCCCCTGCACCCACCCCCTCCCGTATTTACTGGCCTGCATAACAGCACGTAAGTCTAAACAGCAAACATTAAAACAACCATTTTGACACTAATGTTCACAGAAATAACAACAGGAAATGGATCCGACCCTTTGTAAAGTTTTAAACAACAAACACTTCCTATTATAGTCTGTTTCAGGACATTTTGATAATGCAAATGAAATAAATATGAATGGTGTTCCATGCTCCTTAGTTTGGATAACATAAAATTACAATATAAAAAAGCCAATGTCAAAATTTATGTTCATTATTCAACAAAAGTTGTCTGTTAATAACTGTTCAAATGAGCACAAATAGTGTTTGTTACAAATATAGGACAATCAATGATAATTTTTAAACAGACTATAACAATAATAGGCCATGCTGTAAGTCAGAGCAGCCATATTGGTTGTGTTGTGTCACTCCGGGGGAAATTCAAAGTACAAGTATGCTTAGATGTTTATGTTAACATAAAAAAATATATTTTTCATTTATGGGTTCATAAATGACAATAAGGTGTGTATTGAAGCTGCTATGTAAACTTGTTTAAGTTGATATACAAGGTTAATCAATGCAGCGGTGACACACACGTGCTGACAGGTGATACAAAAGCATGTTGACATAGGCTGGCAAAAGTATACTTTTAGTGCATTAATTCTCAGGGTTTTTTCAATCAAATTGTTATCTATCAATTTTATACATATATTAAAAATCACAATGTGTTGTTTTGACCATTGTTTTATTAATTAAATTAACATTGTTTGTTTGTTTACAAACATACCCCAACACTTGTTTCAAGACATGATACAATGTGATTAACATGTGCAGACTTTTGTGCCGTGCAGATTTTTGTGCAGTGCAGACTAAGGTGACATGGATGTACATTAATCTCCAATGCTAACTCTCTTAAGATTTAAATGAATTGAACTGCCATTAATAAGACATTTTCTTTCTTTGATAGGTTTGTTGTAGAAAAATATATTCTTCACTACTGTTAAAAACAAAGTCAAAACATATAGAGGATAATAAACGAGTTACCAGTTATTAAAAAATGTATGTCCCGCGTGAAATAATTTTCATGTCATGAGAATATGGGCCCAGAGCCCTAGGCCCAGTCTCCATCAAGAAAAAGCTTTTTATCTCAACATCCCTTGTCAGAGGTATTAGTTATAATGTATAGCATTTCATAAACTAGGAAGCAGACATCTGTATAAAACAACTCGAAGTTTCATTTGTTGATCTGTTATACAATAACAGTCTATTTTTGTTTGCTCAATGTGTCAATATCACAACTATTCACTTACTAAACATGCAGTTTTTTTAAATATCTATCTCTCAAAACATGTACATGCAGGACAATTCAAGGGTGTTCACTGCCATTAAAGTAGGAGGCTGTTTGAGATCAGAAGGCAGTAACATTGTATAGTTGTAGCAGTGCCAGTGGCTGCTGCAAATCACTACCTGACACCTACTAATGAACGCTACAATCTAATGAACTGAAAATCTTTAATCCTTGAGATATTCTTTTTGACACGTAACCAGCAAATAAATCTAGAGTTGTCTTAGCTACATATACACATCAATACATGTTATGATTAAATTAAATATACTATTTTAGTAAAATGTTTCTGAACACTTAAGAGAGAGAAAAATGAAAGATGAATCTAAAACATACCACCAGATTTAGAAGCAGGTGACAAACATATAAAAATGAAAGTGTGTGGAGGAAGGAGAAAGCTACTGGCAGGTGAAGGACCAAACATCATCTTCTCGGTGACAGATTCAATATTGGAATTAGTGTTTTTAGAACAAGGCAGATAATCCACAAACTGGGATACCCCTTAGATCTTGAATGTAGACATTTTGATCTGTAACTCGTTATACAAAGAAAACTGAACTAAGTCTACACTGTTAAAATTAAATTGTGATTGAACATGACATTCAAATGAACCCATCAGAACACTGAAATTTAAATATTAATTATAACATTGTACATAAACAGGTAAAGAAATTCCAATCTTAGCAAACCCATATATATTATAAATTTTAATTTGTATGTATTTTAGAGGTAAAGCAGTTCTATGTTTAACAAATCCGTAACTATATATGATAAAGTTAATTCTTAAATATTGGTGACAGATGATGAACAATGTGAATTCTACTAATTTAAGTAACAAGACTAATTTATTTGTGTAATATTCTAATGATAATATGAGAAACTGAAGTAATCTTACTTTGTGGTATAAAGGCAACAAAAACTCACTGCAATGGAATGGTTTCAGGAATCCAGCCAGTCAGACACTGAATGATGCTGCAATCTCCAAACTCACAACTGTTTTTTCCACCAGTATAGCTAAAATAATCAGTTGTACGTGGAGGTGCACATTTATTTAACACAATTGTCCAGAAAGTTTTTAAAATTTCACAAGGTACACACAAAAAAGAAATATTTGTTACACTCTACAGTACATTTTAAACCACAGCTAGTTGATTATTTTGACTTTTCAGTCGACAGAAAAAGAGGAAATCTGCTACTGCCACACAGGCTGCTCCTACCAAAATTTTTTTTTCTTTTTTCATTTTCATTATTGTTTAACGTGCACATTCAGAGCAAGCTGTTATAGCGCACGCCTGTCTTGGGCACACACCTCAGCTATCTGAGCTGTCTGTCCAGGACAGAATAGAAATTAGTGGGTTAGTTGTTATTGTTAGTGAAAGAGAAAAGAGGGTGTAGCGGCCATACACCTACCCAATGAGTCCTTAAAAACTCGCTCTGGGTGGGAGCCGGTACCGGGCTGCGAACCCAGTACCTACCAGCCTGTTGTCCGGCGACTTAACCGCTACGCCACCGAAAAAGCAACAAGGCACCTTTTATATGGACTTTCCCAAGGTTAGGACAGCACATAATGTACCAGTTATTGCGGAGCAAGGGTAACCAAGTCCAATGAACACTACCCTTTTAACCCATGCTTAGTAATACTTTCCATGCCAGTGCACCACAATTGGTTTATCAAAGGCTGTGGTATGTGTGCTATCATGTCTGTGGGATGGTGCATATAAAAGATCTCTTGCTACAAAAGAAAAAATGTAGCAGGTTTCCTCTCTAAGACTCTATGTCAAAATTACTAAATGTTTGACATCCAGTGGCTGATGATTAATAAATCAATATGCTCTTGTGGTGTCATTAAACAAAACAAACTATCTACCTGTACAATAAAGCTTAGTCCAATAAAGAGATATTTTAATGCAGTTACCAATACCAGTACTTTACTTTAGATTATTTTCTACGTACTTAGTCCACCATGAAGTTAGAATGAATTTAAAATGGAAACATTCACTTCATACACAACTTGACTGCACTAATGAACATGTATTCCATAGAAAGAGCACGTGATTATCAAAATACTCACTCCAAAGATGCTATTTTAATAAGAGCTTTGGTTAGCAGCATAGGCCATAGTTCTTCGGCAATTGTTGTACATGGAAGAAGCATTTTATCATCATCATCAAACGGAAGACTGTCATCAACATATATCTTTCTCCAGCATCCCTAAATGAATAAGAAAACATTAATACAATCTTTTCAGTACAAGATATAAAAAGAATGACTGAATCAGACTGCAGACATAGTGGTGTGCATCTCTTTATGTCATCAGTTTCATTTTCAACATGATCTTGTATATACATTTTTATTTCCTCAGTCAAAAGACTGAAATAAAATTGTAATATTGTCATCAAATACATTGCATAGCAACATTCTTTTTAAATTATTTTTAACATTCAATTCCAATCAAACTTGTAATATAGCACAATAAACAAAGCATTAATAGCATTTTAAAGCCAGAGAGACACAATATGCAAGTTAACAGTGGATATTCATTTCTTACTTCAAACTATAATCAGAAATAAAATCATATCAACTCAATTAAAATTATCACGATTATACAATATAATTCTCTAAAAAAAAGCCTTACCATCCAATACAGTCGCACCACGTACTTGCCATGAGCATTGTACATTGGCATATGAGGTCCTTTCCCAGCTTTGCACAGAGCATAAATGTGTTCCCAGGGTTTCCATGTGTGTGAGTTGTCTTCTGCTGGAACCATTACCATCGCATTGGGGTCAGTCTTTTCTGGGGTCTTCACTGTACTCATTTCCCATAGTGCTGTTATCTCACTAATGATGTATCGCATTAACTGAAATATTATGTGTAAAACAAACATTATCTTCTTTACACAGGGAACATTTTGCTTCCAAAACCTTGATTAGTGATATTTCTGGTTAACTGAAAACTACTGGTTAATGTTTTAAAATTGTCAAGCTATCTCTGAAATCTGCATAGCAAATTGTGACATGATACTGAATATAATTTTTGACTCAGTATGGTCAGGTGCTTCATATTTTCATTTCAGGAACAGATATTTTTATTTACCGAATACAATGTTGGATAACTGTAAAAGACAGGAATTTATTAACTAAAAAATGTTATTTGCACCTGACTAATATGTGATGGCAGGTGAGGTTTTGATGGCTGGAAGGATGCATGGATGGATGGATAGAAGAGAGGATGGATGGATGGATGAGCAGGTGGTGGGATGGTGAATATATGGGTGTATACTGTAGATCAAGAAAGTCTGCGAGCAACAAAGTTTTGCGAAAACTGCGAATGACTTGTGATCGCAAAACTTTATCCACGCATTAATTTGATGATTTTGCTTCAAGTAAAATTCAACAACAAAATTTAAAAAAACATCAATTTATTTAACATAAAAATAACAGTGGAAGGAAACTCACAAAATCAAAATGTATTGTTCTTGTAATCCATAACAGTTTATCGCATGACTGAAAGCAAACCCGACAACTGCCACCCACGAGTGACGGTTTCTTTGTCCTTTGATAATAGGTCGATGCAGGACACAATCCACCGGGCGTGAATAGGTCTGATGACACTGATTCGTAGATCAACCGGCTTTCCACCTTTTGCACTGACCAATAAACGTTAGCTATCTTTAGTAGTTAAAACAACCCAAGCCTGCACACCGAGTGTAATAATTCTAACACTTTTGTTATTTGCCTACTTCGACTTTATGCAACATGCACTATTTCCGGTTTAAGTGTCATCAGAAGGGTCTATTGTGTTTATAGTAATCGCAAGCACGTCTTCAATGAAATCCAATTAATGTCCTGTTATTGTTCCCAGTAGTGGATATTGTTTTAAGATAAAAGCTGGAATTGTGAGTGCGGTGGACCTTATCGGTGATCAACAGTGACCGGAACAAATCATTAGTCCCGGTGTATTGTCAATGTGCATTTCTTTATTCATTTGTCATTCTCAGTTCCTTGTAACAAGTAAATTGTACGCTGCTATTTTAGAAGATAATGAAATATTTATGTGTCTACGTCTAAAATCGCAAAACTTTTTTTTAAGTTCTAGCTTACATCGCAATACTTTCTATACGCAGTTTTAGCTACTGTTGGTCTCTCGCAATACTTTCATGACGCAATACATAATTGATCTACAGTAGATGGATGTATGGATGGGTGGGAAGGTAAATGGGTAGCTGTATCGTTTTTGGAGAAGTGATGGACAGATGTATGGTTGAATGGACGAGTGGGATGGTGAGAATCTGGGTGTATGGATGGATGAATGGATGGATGGATAGATGGATGAATATATTGATGAATGGATTGGTTTGGATGAATGGATAGGTGGTTTTAAGAGAAATGAGGGACAGTGGATGGTGGGATGGTGAGTATATGGGTGTATGGATGGATGCATGGATGGTTTGGAAGGAAAATAAATGAATGGATGGATGGATGGATGGATGGATGGTTGGAAGATGGGATGGTGTATAGATGGATGCACAGAGGAGTGGGTGGGAAGGTGGATGGATGGATGAGTAACTGAATATATGGGAGGGTGTATGGATGGATGGATGGATAGATGGACGGACGAGTAACTGAGTATATGGGAGGGTGTATGGATGGATGGATGGATAGATGGATGGACGAGTAACTGAGTATATGGGAGGGTGTATGGATGGATGGATGGATAGATGTATGGATGAGTAACTGAGTATATGGGAGGGTGTATGGATGGATGGATGGATGGATGGATGGATGAGCATATCAATGAATGAGTGGGTTTGGGTGGATAGATGTATGGATGGACAGATGGGTTTTGAAGAAGTGAGGAAGGGATGAGGATGGAGGGAATGAATGAATAAATGAATGAATGAATGTTTAAAGACACCAGAGCATGAAAAATGCATCCGATATTGGTTGTCAAAGTAAAGGGATGGAGGAATACAAGAAAGATAATGGGCAGATGGAATGATGGGAATAACAGATGAAAGAATGCAACAACTGTTTTTGTCATACTGACGAAGGTGTCATAAAGAGCTCAGTGGTTAAACCAATGTGCTACTTAGTACTGTCAGCATGGTCAACGTACTTCAATAGACGCCATGTGCACAGAGTCAACAAAGATAAAAGTCGCACACACACAACAGGTTTTAATCCAGGTGTGTTGTGTAAACACTCAACTTCGTCCAAACTGATTAAACTGATGGTAATCCAGAGCAGCTTCCCGCGGTAAAGTGGGGTGAAAATCAATAAGTTATTAGATGAGCACGCTGGAGCCTTGAGGTGAGAGCAGGTGTCATTCATGGCTTACCCACCGAGAGCTCATTCATCTGTCACAGTTGGTCTACATCATCACAAGTTTAGCGGGCAGCGTGGCCCAGTGGTACAATGCCCGCCTGATGCGCGGTCGGTCTAGGATCGATCCCCGTCAGCTGACCACTGGGGGTTTTTTCTCTCGACATAACCATATGTCCGACGCCGATATAACCGTAATTAAAATGTGTTGAGTGCGTCGTTAAACAAACAAAAAAACAAAAACATCACAAGTTTAATAATTCACTACAACGAAGGCCATACAAGAACCCAGTATCTTAATTTATGAAGCAGTCATTATAAATATTATATAAACCTAAAAATAAAACCCCACTAATCTGATCTGACCAACAACTGAAAATCTATTAAACTGACTTTTACTTTCAACAAAGATTTCTTCATTAATTTTTTTATCTTTTCTTTGCTTCTTTCTTGTTTGTAAAAATTAAAATTAAAATAATTAAAAAAAAACAAAAAAACCTTCCCACCAATTCATTTGTTAAATATTTTTAACCAACTACATATTTATAATTGTCTATTTATTACCAGTATATGCTCATACTATCTGGACTAATAAAAAGATAAATACACATGTGTATTATATAACTATATTATAAACATCTGTCAAATATAGCAAAACAATTCATTCATGTAAAACAATTATTTCAGAGTAATTAATTTTGTATGAAAAAATCAGATGTTAAGCTCAATTAAAACTTTAAATTTTATTTTCGTATTATGAAAAAAATCAGATGTTAAGCTCAATTAAAACTTTAAATTTTATTTTCATGTTATTATTTGTTTTTTTAAGATGCTTTAATCAACATTTAATATCAACTGCAACATTACCTCACTCTCATGAAGATGCTCATTACTGGTAACAAGATCAAATCCATTGCTCACTTGCTCTAAATCAAATATAACAGGTGTCTGAAACAAATTCCACAAAAATATTAAATAAAATATGCATAACTGGAATGCCAAAACAATGATACGTGTAACTTACATTTTTTCTGTCTATATTATTAATAACAGGCTGAAGGACAGCTGACATTTGCAATGTTTAGATTATAAATAACCAAAACCATTACTCTGAATATCAATGACACGGCAATGACAGATCACATTTGCTTTGTTTACATTATCATAAATTAATATCCACAATACTCTCGCTGTAGGGCTGAATTATTAATATTATTCAAGCCATACTTCATAAAAAGATTAGTTTTCTGTAACATGTGGGTTGGTAATTCAGGATTTTTATGTTTGTTATATCTTGAATATCAGGCCATAGGATTTTAAATTTTATGAGAAATGTGTTTTCAGTTCCGTGCCTTGTGATCATGGGAACCCATTGGAAACTGTTTTCAGGTTCTGTGAAAACAAGTCATAAGAACCTATTTGTAATACCATTGATTTAAATTATTTGAAAAATCTGTGCAAAGAGACATGTTTTCAAATTCAATATAAAGTTGATTTTCAACTCCATTACATGCATGCTGTTGTGATTTTAACAGCCATATAAAATCCAATAAGGGACCTATTTGATTGCCACCTTCAGTACTCAAGCACATGTGTGGCACTGACTTTTTTTACTCAATGACAGTTGTCAGAAGGTTAAATATTTTCTTCAAAATCATATTTGAATTTAAAGACTATTTCTTGATCCCTGTATTTAAGATACATTACAAATAATTAATGCTAGTGATTTTGGTTCAAATGTGTAGAGTGTTTGAATGATTTAAGTGCATGTTGGAATTCCAACTTGGATTTACCTAAACTGGAATACTGAGCAGTTTGGTTAACACAACAATCTGAATCAGGTCTTGTGATTGTGTCAACACTTTTGTTGAATAGTCGTACTCAATATAATAATCATGGGAAATGAAATTTGAGTCCGTGATTTTTCCAACACGCTACCAAGACAATACCGGAAATGATCATTACTGTGAAATCCTAAGGCCTGGAATATTATATTAGATGGGGAAAAGAGTGTTTGGGTACTAACACCAATACACATTTTAAACTAAGGCTATTTGGTTACATATTTGCCAAGTATCATTGATAGCCATAGGTTAACTTGTAAACACAACCCAAATTAGTCAAGAACATACACATTTACTTCTGTAACAATAAGGGGGTTTATTTTTTTAGCAATTTTAGGTTTTCCATACCTTCTCAAGAAAATATTCCTGAGGTCGTTTCCAGTGGTTTACTTTTAATGATGATGGCATTTCAATTTTCCCATCAGGATCATCAAAGTAATGCGGAACCTGAAGCACAAAATATTGATGCACAAGTATAACAACAAAATAAAAATTAATATAATAATTATATTATCAACAGCATTATATGAAACCATGCTACAGTGTAACATTAATAGCTCAGGATTATTTTAATAACTAAGCACACTGCTTAACTGGTGGCTAATATAAGTTGTAGAAGTGTCACGATGGGTGAATGGATTTTTATGTACCCTCTGGGAGCTCTTTTAGAGAAACCAGAGGGTACATAAAAATCCATTCACCCCGAGTGACGCTTCTACAACGAATTTATCTCACCGACATGTTAATTAATTAACCAATACACTATAATAAAATAACTCCAAACTATAGCATTACTTACGAAAAACCGTCCATTCACGCTGACGCAAAAGAAAGCACTTGACAGCGAGAAAAAATAGTTCCATCAACAATAACAGTTATTAACTTTAAATATGTTCAGAACTCACAAAAGCTATCAGAAATAACAGTAACAACAAACACCAGCAATAACGAAGTTTAAAACAGCATAACAGTTAATCAAAGTTACGAAACAAATCATCTACGACAGGCGGGGTATATGAGAAAACAATAGTCATTTATACCCCGCCTGGAATTCTCTTACGCAGGGTAAAAGGGGTTTGTCTTAGTGTAACCAGCCAATGGGATTCGAGTATTTTAAATGAAGGCAGGATAAAGGATGCTTAATATCTGGTCCAGTGATACTTCATCTAGAGAATAAGAAAAGCCACTTTCTACAGATGGTTTGTCTTTATTACTAATCTGCAGCAAAAGGCAAGGCGTAACACACATCATAACATTTTAATTTTATATCAGTCATGAAACAGTGGTTGGAATAGAAAACAAATTCCCCATACACTCTACATTAAATGACCTACATTAATTCTTCGCCCAACAAGAAGTAAAATATTAAAGGGATAATTGTTAGGTATCAAACTGTAAACTGGATTTCATGTAGTCTAGTCTAGTAAATGTATGTCTTACCACAACTGGTGATTTTCCTTTTCTGTCATCTTTTCGAGCAACTTCCTACAAGTAATTAATAATGCATATGAACATTATTTTGAAGGGACACAATGAGGAAAGAAGGACAGACGGGATGAATGGATGGATGGATGGATAGATGGATCGATGGATCGATGTCCTGTGTTTTAAACTAAGCAAAAAGATGATGTAGCTACTAAGCTATATATATTATTAATGTCTATTATAATTGTACACAGGAAATATTTAAACTTTGTACCACATTTTTTAGTGATACAGTCAAACCTTATTATCTCAACTTCTATTATCTCTTTAGCCCAGGAAATCCTGAGGTGAAAAATTATCCCATGGCATGATTTTCATTATAAACTTGTGTTTATCTCAATCCACTGTGCTGTTGGTTTGGCCCCTTCAACTATGAGATAATATGGTTGACTGTATAATAGCAGGTCTTGACATTGGTGTATTAATGCATGTATAGCAAACAAACATTTTACTAACGTTCACAAACTATTTGATTGGTTCCCAACATGGCCATTTGTTTTACTGTAAAGCACAAACCAGTCTGAGATGTTTTTCTCCTCAGTCTGGCTGAACCCAGATACATCAAACTTCATGGCACATGTACCTTAAGCTAAATTTATTTGTAATAAATATATATACAAATTAATCAAACCAGACATTATTTTTGCATAAATAACTTGGGAATACAAAACAAATGTAGAGTTTAACGAGAGGCCATCAAAACACAACTCTGAGATAGCACCTTTAAGTTCACAATGTAATGAAAAACCAAATAGAAAACTAATTTGTTTTTGTTTGTGGTTATCAAAGACACATGTTGTGGATGCCAAATATATGGGAGATGGGTAAACCAAAAACCCAACAACAGTATACAGCATAGAGTATGAAAACAGCATAAATATAGAATGAAAAACAGTATGAATACAGAGGAAATGTATAGGTGAATATAGTCTCACATTTACAACATTTGAAAACACTAACACCACTGTTTAATATATAAGACTGAAATATATCTTGCAATTTACTAGGTTTTATCTAAGTTAACTTGCCAACTTTTAAATGTTGTTTTTTTACTGTTTTTGTGGGGAAATTTAACTGTACATCTGTTTATAACAATTGATGTTTAATTTTATTACAAAAGACTTTAATAAGGCTTTAAAGGCACTCAGTCATGGATGGATGACCTAATTATTGACCTAACAACTTATTATATGACAATATATACATTTGATTTGTACCTAAAAGTATTTTACTGAACAACTTACATAACCACAATATCCCACTTATTGTTGATATATATATATTTTTTTTTTTTAAACTGAATTACATGTATGTCTATGGTCCATAATTCAGAGAAAAATAATGGCTATTTGGAGAACAGAGGTGTGATGGTATTATTTTGATTCACGTGACGGGCACCCTCCCCCAAATAATCACAGTGTCAAAATGATTTATCAAGCTCGTGTAACAAGAATGTTTGACCATCCTCTACGACATACATGTAGGGTAAAGAGAAAAAGAAAAAAAAATGAAATTAATTTATTAATAAAAACATGTACTGAATGATAATATGCTTATATTTTATTAACAGAACCATGTTAAATGTCGACAATCCCGACTAGTTAGGCCTTTGCATTTATAGGTTAATTTATCATTAGTCGTACGTGAAAAACTCTAAGCATCTGGATCACAAACACTGTCATTTTCCACTTTGTCAAATTCATTATTATGCAAAATATGCCAAACGGCTAACTTGGGATAGGAATATTTACATTTTTTAAAGAATACTCTGAACTAGATGGTAATTATATACGATGTGACTATATATATGACGACCATGTATATAACCTCCGCTAACAAGGGCTGGCTATATTCACAGCAAAAATGTATATAGGCACTGTACGAACAATGCATTTTCTGAAATGGGGGGTGGGGAGCAGTATATGAATTTAGCTGACACTTTTGTGTACGTTTTCCACAGACATATGAATAGCGTGATATTGTCCCTGCAGTACTCACAAAAAATTCATAATAATAAATAAATAAAATAATTAATTAATTAATAACGATAATAAATAAATAAATTAAAATTACAAATTATCAGCTGCTGAGGTAGATTATCTTAAAGAGAAACTAACTACAGACAGTACACAAACTAACAAAAAGGCTTGAACTTAATAATTTTTCACTGATTGCAATTTTTAGGCTGGTTATGTAAATTTTTAAAAAAGTTAATTTTACTGCAAATAAATAATAGACTAAAAGGTTATATTTCAAATGTACAAAATTGCAAGGGGATCATACAAATTAATGTAATTTCCATTTATAATCCATATTTTGAGAAATAAGGACCACTAAATCTGTGACTGTCACCAAACAATCATCCATAATTGAAAATATAATTATAAGAGAATGATTGTTTTAAATAATTATGTATTTAAAGTATAATCAGTATTTCGTCGAAGTATGTTTTATTTGATAAATATACAATCAATATAATGCTTGGACAGCTTTGTTTTAGGCATCACTGACCCTAAAACACCCAACTTATGGTCTTTTTCATATTAATCTCTTGAAATAGCTGTAAAGGCAAAACTTGGTAATTTGTTTTATTTGGTAGGGTTAAAGCAAAATGTATTCATTTGTATTAACGTTGGACTAACAACAACAAAATACCGTACCCATTTCTCAGCATTGATATCTGCATCATTCCATTCAGGCCAAATGTTAATTTTACGTTTATCTTGTCCACCAACACTTGCAGCAATAGATGCAGCCCTGTAAATATAAAAACACATTTTTCACATTTATAAATTTTGTATAGATGAAAATACAGTTTACAGCAATTAACTGCAGGGCCCAAATTAGTGGGGGAAAAAATATGGCCTGCTATGTTTTCAAAATAGCAAGACAACCAGAAATATGTCCTGTAAAGAACAAAAAATGTGGCCTGCTGAAAATACGACAGCATGTGGTTAGGATAGTATGTTAAAAATTAGGTCTGAGATCATTATAGAATTAAAATGAACAGAATCTTGAGATAACAGCAGATGAGATAATTGTACATAAATCGGTCTTTTAAAAAATGACCTGCCATATTTTTGGTTGTTTTAAAAGGTGACTTTGTATTTCACCTGTTACGCCTACAGGTACAGAAAATGGACTGCTTTTTTGCTTTTCACAGGCCGATATTTCCAGCCGTGAATAATAACACTAGTGATGTTCAAAATGGGCCATTCACAATAACACTTATACAAGTATACAAAGCATAGGGTGTCAAAAAAAATATTATTTTTTTTTTCAAAGTTTTTGTTTTAAGAGCACATTGATTTATTAATTATCTTTATGGAATGTCAAATACAGGACTTGTTAATTCTAGATTTTGTGAGGGATATTATTGATTGTTTTCAAAGTTAAAATTTATTATAATTGTGCAAAGGAAATATTTAAACTTTGTACCACATTTTTTAGTAATACAGTCAAACCTTATTATCTCAACTTCTATTATCTCTTTAGCCCAGGAAATCCTGAGGTGAAAAATTATCCCATGGCATGATTTTCATTATAAACTTGTGTTTATCTCAATCCACTGTGCTGTTGGTTTGGCCCCTTCAACTATGAGATAATATGGTTGACTGTATAATGGCAGGTCTCCATATTGGTGTATTTAATGCATGTATAGCAAACAAATATTGCACTAACAATTAAAAATTTACTAGCCCTACTTTACTTTAAGTTAATACAAGTTTACTAAATAATAGTAATAATCAGATATGTCACCTAAAGAGGGAGATTATAGAGCTTAAAACACTAAAATTGGGGGGGTGGGTGGGTTTGGGGCAGGATATTTGTATTTACAAAATAGACTTAACTGCAACTCGTTTTTCATTAGCCGCTGTGGCATTGCAATAGTACAGTAGTTATTTATTAGCCCAACATTTAATATTACTAGCCATAGGAGTGGGGCTACCATAATCTAGAACCCCTGGATAAAACCTTACAAACAGCCAGTAATAATGACCAGGTACCAGCTCTTAAGAACCCCGTTTCCAGTAATACAACTGTATATTCGTGTAGGGAAAGTGGGAAGGTGGATGTTAATGTTATTTTCATATCAAAAATATTCACAGCTAACTGTTGCAATGTTTTAAACCAAGCTGAAAATTCACAATTTTAATTATATATGCAAATTAACTTATCAAAGTCAGTGGCCTAATCATGCCAGCATGTTGACTTGGCATTCAAAGAAAAAGAAAAATACATCTGAAAGAAGCCTACCTGAGCCCACAGCAGCTCCAACACCACTCCCATTTTAACCACTCACAAGTCTACTGTCACCTTGATTAAAACAGACCAACAGACTCATCAGCCTGACCCTAGACAACTCCCTTTGTGTCAGGTCAGAGGAGAAGTCTAAAGCCCGACTTCTCCTCAACCCATTGTCCCTACTGGTAACCTGCCACTGTACTGATTACTGGCCGTCACAGGTTATCCACAGGTAAACTTGTTGAATAGTAATGAGCCGAGGGAGTTTTCTCTTTGTCGCATGGAATCAATATCGTAGTGATGTTTGATCTGTGCTGTCAGTCTCAAGTATTGATTAAAGTCCCATGTGCTTAGCATCTCTTTATTGTTGTATTCTTTTGTGCTATTTTCAATAATGGGAAGACGATATTTAGCTGAACGATTTTTTTTTAAATGTCAGTGCATTGTGGTTTTATTAAACACTTTTGAAAATGAACAATTCAGGTATAATAGATGAAAGCTGAACATGTCTTGTAATTATAAAATAATTTAATTGAACTGGTTAATTAAATGTTAAAATAATTAAAGCAATAATTTGCATAGAAATTAATAATTAAAAATAATTGTTTCTTGCATTACATGTACATATAGGTGTAGGTTTTTATTTTTAATAATTTGTATATAAAATTAAGAAAGTTTATTATTCTTAAACAGTTTTTAAAAATTCATGACATTATTCTGCCCATATATAATTTGGTTTGCATGGTTTCATTTTCTACTTGACTTGCATTCAACTATTAAAGACTGGACAGATTATCACAAAATTTGTAGACTATGCAAATGAATCAACCAAGTTTATAATCAAGGTCAAGTGTTGAAGAAAATGTTTGATACACTATGGTATATATATAAACTACATGTACATGCCCGCATTTTAAAACAAATAATAAGTTTGAAGTTAATAATTATGTAAAACATGACCATTCAAATTATGACATCTGGTAATTGCCACACTGAATTCATGAAAAATAAGTGTTTAATAACGGAAATACAGAATGTTCTTATCATAGCTGTAAATGCCATATTTTGCTGTTTAATAAATAACAAATTAATCAATTCCACACATGATCTTTTCTAAGTTATTGTGGTAATTTGAATAACAGTTTATTTTAGCAAAAAATACTTATTTTATTTCCTGAATTTAAATCTTGTTTACAGAAAGCAAACGACCTAAGATACATATTTTAAAAGCCTATATAACAGTACTATTAGTATCTTCTCACATTAAAATATAAGAGACCAAAAATTTAATGCTGATGTTAAGTCATATTCACTTCACCTGTTACAACTAATAATACTTTGAAGAATAGCCACTGTGCAACTCGATAAATCCCCTTTAATCAGGGGCTTTTGATACCATGCATGTGATGACAGTTGCACCTGATCAACAGAACTGGATTGACAGAATCCACTTTAAATCACATAAGACACTGTTACCAAGGAGCACATTTTTTAATGTGCATGCAGTTTGATGTTCACATGTGACTTAATGAATACAAGCCTTGAAATAAAAAATATTGGTGTACCGGACACAATGTCCTGACATAAAAGAAATTGTATCTGTCACAAAACAGTAAATAAAAACGAAATAAATTATGTTTTATGTTGTTTAATAATTAATATATTTAATTACTAAATAACCAATGCAGCAATTATATAGTCACCAAATGACGACATTTATTATTGTTACGTACTTACTAGCAAAGACTGAAGTTATTTTGGTTAACGTCCTTTAATTGTTAGCCACGAGGCAATTTGAATTGCAAAATTTAAAAGGAAACGCCACAGGAAGTATACACGCTAAGTACAAAAGGTCAATTACTAATATGCGTGACATCACTTTTTACAATGTGAGTTCTAACAAAATCGAGATTACGAAAAATCCTACTAAACGGGTACGCGGACTGTAGATGAACTTTGTGTTGGACTATCGAGTGCCCCGCGAACTGATTCAAATTCCCCTGGTAAACATTTGTGGGGTTTTTCATTTGTAATCAATTCTTTTATTTTTTATCGGTGCATTAAGTCTATTGTATTTGACTCCAAAACAGCTGGATTTTACTACAAAAAGCTTCGGACATGCTGACCGGCGCAAGTGACATTGTTACTGTCAAGTTACAAATTTGTACCGGACAATGACCGTGACCGGCCGCTTATTTCATGGCTTGGAATATGTATACATAATATACATTTTAAACAAATTATTTAAGAACTGAACATGATAAATTTTAACATTCATGATGGTATGAACAACAATGCCATTTTACACACTGTAACAATGGCATGGCACATAGTGTAAGCAATTTTTTATATATACTTCTATAATTAAATTTTTCTTTGAGTCTATATACTTTACAGCAAACTGATTGGTCAAGGGGTGCTTATTTTTATGTCTTCATGTCTTGATGAACTTAAAACATTTAAGCCACCCTACCTCCCCCTGGCTGACTTGCACCATTTTTCTACCACTAACCCGGTTGTGCAGGCAACCATCTTTAAATATTTTGAAGAAAACACATGTCAAAAATTAAACAAGCAATATAATTAAAACACAGATACAATGTACTAGTAAAAACGAAGATGTACAATATAAACAATAAAGAAAACACCTGATTCAGTTTGCAGATGATTTTTTTTCATACTCCTATGAATTTTTACTGAAGAAATAACAGACAATCCTTAAATGTATTAGGGTTGTGTTTTTTGTTTTTTCAAACTCACATATCATTTAGTCGAATTCAATCAATAATAAAAGTATTTAGAGTGGAATCATACAAATATACTGGACTTGTAGCTCAGGGGATTCAATAGTAGGCAGCAGGCAGCCACAGCTGTCGAGTCCTCCACGTACTTTTCATGTTGACAATTACATACCTTACTGTGCTCATTAGATGTACACAGGTATTTCTCCAATCTAATTAAAATTAGCTCCACAATTACATGTGGATCTAACAGCAGCCAGTTGGAACTCATGTCCACCAATCAAAACTTTACTTGCAGAATCTTGCCAGTAAAAATAATTTGAAAACATTTCCAATTATTCCAATTATTCTGAGGGTATACGACATGTTTCATGTGAATTACGAATGCCTTAAAACATGTTTTTATTTTTTTAAATAAATAATTTTTAATTTAAAACTGAAGACTGATAACCAATCCTGTACGTATTTTAATAAAGCAAGTTATAGCTGTCTAGGCCCATGTGCAGTGATTTTAGCAGGGGGGGGGGGGGAAATGAAAAAAAAGTAAAACATTTTCTTGAACTCATTTAACTGCACATGCGTCCCTTCGAAGCACAAAATCACAGAAACACAGATGTAACCATATCAGTACTGTGTGCAACAACAGCAGTCAATGCTAACATTCATGATTTTGTGATACAAATCCAAGAGTAATGTTTTTTAACACATCTAAATAACAATTACCGGTACTGGATTATAATACTGCAAAACGAGCAACTAAAATCACTGTCTGAAAATGGGTAATTTTGCCTTTTAAGATGCCAAGAAATCACATCCATGACTGTCTAAATAAATAAATAAAAAACATTCTTGGGTTATAATACTATACAAAATAATCTTTAAAATATTTTTAAAATTATTGTTTTAAAACTGGCTTATTTTGCCTTGTTTATTTTAAGGGCTCAACAACGCAGTCCTCGGCTGCTCCTAGGATGCAACAGTTCTCTTCGAGCACCACAACTATAGAAAGCATATATAAATTTAGGAACCCTCTGCCAATTAAACAACCTCAAATTACAGACAAATCATTGCTCGTTAAAAAAAAATCCAATAAAAAATTAATTTTTATTTCTTTCAACATATTTGTCAGAAAGTCACAGACCATGTGATTGAAACATGATTTGATGCACACACGGTACTCTGTGGAATATTGACCAAACAGAGCAATCGGTGTCCGATTATTTTGTTACTCTTAGAACTCTGGCTGCACACACACACACTGGTCTATTTGAAAGTAAACAACTTGTTTTGCATTTACGATGGGGTCTAAAATTAAGTTCGTTTTAGACTATCTTTATTATGGCATCCCACATTTGGAATAACATTCTTGGTAATGGCAGATTTTGTCGGAGTTTGTATATTTTTTATCAACAACGTTGGGACCTTCTAGATCAATAACGTAACGCTGACATGACAGATGTCAAAGCCATTTGTAACTGGTAGCGGTAGATCAAATGACATGTTACAAAATGTTGAGGAAGACTGGTTGTGTAATTGTTTAATTAAAAATGCTACAAGAATGTTAATCCCCAACCAACACTATCAATTAACTAATTATATGTCTACGTTTAACAGGTTATTTAAATAATAATAATAATATGAGGGATCTAATTCAGTCAGCAGTGCACACTTGAGATGCTTGAGTAATAGTTCTATTTGAAGAAAAAACCAACATGTTTTATTTAACGATGCACTCAATACATTTTACTTACAATTATATGGCGTCAGACATATGGTTAAGGACCACACAGATACTGAGCAAGGAAACCAGCTGTTGCTATTTCATGGGCTAGTCTTTCCGATTAGCAGCAAGGGATCTTTTATATGTACCATCCCACAAACAGGGTAGTACATACCATGGCCTTTGATATACCAGTTGTGGTGCACTGGCTAAGCGAGAAATAGACAAATAGGCCGTCAACATGGAGCAATCCCACATCGACTATGCATCGAGCGAAGGCTGTACCACTGGGCTACGTCCCACCCCTGTAGTTTTAATTGAATCACCTCCTCAGAACCAACTATCCTAATCATGTTTGCTGTACATAATGAAATTTAAGACAAATTGATTCCTACACATGTTTAGCTGCACATTCATCAATCCATTTAACACTGAAAAGGTATATATAACTGTATGCATCAAATTATTTTAATTGTACATATTGTAATTGAAAAATAAAATTGTTTGTAAACCATTCGTAAACAATTTTTAAACAGAGGATACTCAAAATGTTCAACATATCACACTTCACAAAAGGGAGATGACTCATATTAATATTGACCAGGCATATCATCTGTCCGCAGGTGCTGTACACTAACTTCCATCCAAACCTGCACGGAATTACCAGACTCTCGACTCTTATAATAAATAAACTTTGTAAATAAGAGCTTTAACGCCTTGCAATGTAAGCATAATGAGCGTTAAACACGCGTTCAAAATCCATTAGACGCAGGCAGTTATGTCGTAGCCCACAAATGGAGCGCTAACAAGTTATTGGATTTGACAGATGGGGGCGGCCATATTGTATCCAAGGAACATAAATAAATGTTTAAAAATCGAGCACTTGTTGAAAGGTTCTTACTCTCTTGGTGTTCCTGAGTTTACACGATTAGAAGTTGAACCCTTTTTAGTGCCCTTAGAAGCCATGACATTAAATACTTATTCAAATTTCATTGATAACAACAGAAAATAATACGTCTAGCATTGACAGTCTTTCTCGTTGCCATGTCCGGTCACTAATGTCGCGGTGCATGCGCAGCAGTTATCGGCTGGAAATACTAAAGTAAGAATTCGAAAACATACCGGTAACAGTTTTGCATTTTGTTGCTTATACACCTGTATTATGATGAACCTGAATTAAAACCATCAACGTCCTGCTTTAGTACAATAATGCAAGTGCATTATATACAAATCCTAAGATATTATTAACAAATGATTTAGATAAAAGTACCTTTGAAAGCTGAGTGTCTTGTTTTTCTTTCATTTGTTTTTGTTTTGTTATTTCAGCTTAGGAACTGTTAAACAATTATTAATAAACGCAAACTATAATGCTAATTTTAGTCACCTCCCACCCACCCATACAAGGTTTTATAACAACAATAAGATCACAACTCCCCCCACACACACACACACCCTCCCTCTCTCTCTCTCTCTCTCTCTCTCTCTCTCTCTCTCTCTCTCTCTCTCTCTCTCCCTCCAAATAATTTCGTAAGCGATGAAAAAGAAAAAAAAGAAAAGGAAATTTAGTCTTACTATAAATATCAGAACGATCAGAACCACGTTTAATATACAGCCACTAATATTTTATGCAGAAAAATATATTTGATATGTAGGCCTAATTACAATCGTTAAAAAGTATTTTTTGGTCGATAATATCTTTTTTTAAAAGAGCAGCAAACTTTTAAAAAAACCACAACGAACAAACAATAAACCCATAAATATAATATGTAGGCCTATTGGAACAAACTGGCAATTATTAATTTACGTATAAATAAATAAAATAAAAGATATCAATGGGCTATTTTTAAAATGTAAATCTTAACATACATTCCTTCCCTCGTGTAATCTTTTGTAATAACATATCCCACGAGCGTAAGAAGGTGCCAAAACGTGGGGGACGCACACTTTTACACTATTATAAAGCAAATAGCCTATAAAGCAAAATATCTGAAAAGTGCTCCCCTTGCACCCACCCCCACCCCCGTTTCCTACGCCAGTGAATAATCCTGTGACACACTCTTCTTAGAACTTCAAGTAGGCTAACTATTTAAACGGTTCATTAATTAACTGTACATATGATTTCTTAATATGATACTTTAAAATAACGCATGTGCCAACTATACGCTGGTCGCTTGCCAGTGGCGGATACAAAAAATTCATTTAGCGCGGGGGCGGGAAGGACTGGGGTGACATGTGGCCGCTATATACGTTCCTAAAAGCATCCCTCGGATTTTCCAACGAAAACAAATGAAAGCATAGTATAAAAATATAACTGTTGCAAACTTTTGGTGGAGTGTTCCCGTTAGATCCGCCACTGGTTGGTGTTTGATTCCACCAGTCTCTTGGCCATGCAATTGCATGCAGGAGGAGGGCAAAAGCCGCAAAACAGATCGATACCTCCATCCAGAATGTGTCCTTTTAAATTTAAGTGCCCTTTTATTTTTAGTTAACGAAGACGCAGTATCACTGTCCCCGATACATGTTTCATAACCCTCGCACGTTGGATATTTCGCTTGGTCTCCCCCCGTTTATTAAGAAACTGATTTTATATATTTAAAATATTATGCAATGTTCATGTTCAATGTCATACTTTATACTAACGAAAATATTTTTTTAAATTTACATTTGAACCTTTTCTTATACATTAAAAAAATCTAGTGTGCCACTTTTACCATTAGTTTTAAACAAATGTATACACTTTTTTTATTTCATTCTTAGGAATTTTTATATATATATATATATATATAATTTTATATATATACATGTGTATTGTAGATCAGGGGCCTAATTCATAAAGGTCTCTTAGGCTTTGCTAGAAAACAAAACATCCTCTTTGCAAGTATTTTAGCATTACACTGCGAGATCGCAAAGTTGCGAGAGTTTTGCGAATTAGGCCCCAGATTTATAAATATATTTGAAAATGACAACAACAAAAATATCAAACTGAAATGAAATATCAATCACGGTAAGAGTTCTTGTGGATGTATTGATGTTTTGTGTTGTTTTGTTTAACGACGCACTCAACACATTTTAAGTACGGTTATATTGGCGTCGGACATATGGTTATGTCGAGAAAAAACCCCAGTGGTTAGCTGACGGGGATCGATCCTAGACCGACCGCGCATCAGGCGGGAACTGTACCACTGGGCTATGCTGCCCGCTGTGGATGTATTGAATGCGCAAATGTATAACCTGCCCTGGTTTTAAGTCAAATGAGCCTTGAGAAGTGATGGTCTAGATGTGATTGGAGTAAACTCAAATATTTTGTATTTGCCAGACAATCA
>JAECMU010065923.1:2667-17249 GCA_016106625.1 Dracogyra subfuscus
TATCAACAAAGAACCTACGCACAGATAAGCCTATCACGCACGTTGGACGGAACAAAAGACACAATCATAAATATATAACTCGAGTACCCTTTAGTGTTATTGGGAGCGGGGCGTAACTCAGTGGTAAACGCGCTCGCTTAATGCGCAGTCGATTTGGGATCGACGCCCGTCGGTGGGCCCATTGAGCTATATCTCATTCCAACCACTGCATCACGACTGGCCGTGGTATGTGCCATCGTCTCTGTGGGATGGTGCATATAAAAGATTCCTTGCTGCTAATCGAAAAGAGTAGCCCATGAAGTGGCAACAGCAGGTTTCCTCTCAACATCTGTGTGGTCCTTAACCATATGTCCGACGCCATATAATCGTAAATAAAATGTGTTGAGTGCGTCGTTTAATAAAACATTTCCTTCGTTATTATACATGTATTTTATTTGAGAAAATCGCTAGAGATGATAGTGTGTAATACTTCGGCAATCGTCGACGATCAAATAATACCCAGCTACTGTGCCCGAAAGATAGGCCTACATTTCCTCCTAAATCTAGTGAGTAAGACCTTTGGTTCGATTGTTCCCGAGTAGAGTAGAATAATGACATTAATGTGCTCCAGGAAAAGGTCTTATGATTCAAGACATTTTAAAGGCAACTGCTCTCCCACTGGACTATACCCTGCCGCGTGCAGCAAAAGACAAACACAAGAAGTTAAACTGCTGGCAAAGACATCAAATTCCTAGTGGAATTTAGTATGCTATATCATTCGTTTGATCCTCATCGCGGTCTTTTCTTTTTCAATTCTTTTCTTTTGTTTGTTTGTTTAACGACACCACTAGAATCATAGAGGATAATAAACGAGTTTCCAGTTATTATCAAATTTATGTCCCGAGTGAAATAGTTTTCACGAGAGACATAAATTTGATAATAACTGGTATCGAGTTTGTTAATCTATTTATTACCTCAGTTATTTTTTTTATCTAAAAACCTTTATTTTCCACGCACATGCACGAAGGCCAACCTGTATAGAAACGATGTAAACCACTTTACGCACTGTTCTGATAATTACTATAACGTAGTAATTTAATCACGTTCATAGCTAATTAAAAAAAACCCACAGTTTCTCTTTATTTTGCTTCAAAATCTATAATGAATTGCATTAAAATTACATTTTGTTATAAATTTAATACCAAAAACGGATAGCCGTAAACGCAAACTCTTTAAACTACATGACGCCATTTTGTGTGTTTGTCAAATCGTGATGACGTCATATTTAGTACCGACAAAGCCATTTGTTTGTAAGCGTCAAATTGTCCAGTAGTATTGACGTTAGACCAATGCAAAATATATCTCACATATTTTCCCTGTTATGAGTGACCGCTGGGGTAATAAACTGGTTTATTAATCATTGGCTATTGATAATTTCGACATATAATCTTAGTGAGAAAACCCGCTACATTTCTCTATTAGTAGCAAGGGATCTTATATATGCATCATACCAAATACAGGATAACAATGCCACGGCCTTTGATATACCAGTCGTGTTGTACTGGCTTGAACGAGAAATACCACAATGGGGCCACCGGCGGGGATCGTTCCCAGACTGACCGCGTATCAAGCCAGCGCTTTACCACTTAACTACGTCCCCCCGCCTCATCGTGGTCTGTGTAGCACGTACCAATCTATGTTAACTTCCATGTGACTGTCAAAAATAACAATGACGTCACCAGTAGCGACACCACAGCCGTGTTGCCTCGCTTTGATCAAACCGACTCTTTCTGGAAGGCGTATGACCCTCACCAGTCCTCGTGGGAAATGTGTTCTTACGTAGACATCCAGTGTCTCTTTCAACTCCGCTGAGAAAACAACACACTTTAATCATATGATGATGCACACCAAGGATAATAAAATATAATGAATCGAACAATGGATAGATGGATGAAGGTATTAATTAATTAATTAATAAAATGTTATTAACGCACATTGGCTACTTCTTGTCAAATACAGACAGATAAATGTATCGCATTATAATAAAATATTCTATAATTTAATTATTGATTAAAAACAGTGGCCTGGATCATGGGTGATAATGGCTCGAACCCAACATGTATGACTGAGGTAGGGATTTAAGTGTGTGATACATGACCCTGAAATAAAGGACCTGTGTGGGATACAGTACTATGTTAGGCATGTATGTAAAACACTTATGAAGACAAAGACAAATGTACTGGAGTTCTACTGATGAGGCATTCTATACCGATCAATGGAATCACGAACAAGGAGTATTGCTAATGGTAATAGTAGATGTTTGAGTGTGTTGATGAGAACATGCATATATCATCAGGATCATTCAAGAGTATAGGCCTATATTTCTGTTGATAAGCACCTAACTAATTCACTGGACTCACCAAAGAGTGTTCCTCACATTATGTTGGAATTATTATGATAAGGGCCAACCTGAATATCTACAGTCATCAAAGAGAAGTATACCTGACCCCCAGTAGATGAATAAATAGGAGTTCTCGACTGTTGATGAGGATATACATTATCCACCGAGACACAAGTGAAACATATTTTTTAGTTGAGGACGTTAATGAAGATCACTGGAGGTAGCAATGAGGATTATTTCCGAGGTTACATGTTCGACAATTCTATTTGTTATTATCTACCAGGATTACTGGAGTCACTGCTGCTTGTGAGTTCTGTTGATGACCTACCTAGATCATTGGTGTCATCAATGAGGAGTATTTGCCACAGGAGGTATTTGGGAGTTCTAGTAATGATGACCTACCTAGATCACTAGAGTCATTAATGAGGAGTATTTCCCACAGGTGATGTATAGGAGTTCTGTTGATGATAACCTACCTAGATCACTATAGTCATCAATGAGGAGTATTTTCCACAGTCAATGTCGTGGAGGTTTATTGATGACGATTTACTTAGATCACTGGAGTCATTAATGAGGAATATTTCCCACAGGAGATGTCTCAGAGTTCTGTTGATGAGAACGTATTTAGATCACTGGTGTCATCAATATGAGTATTTTCCACAGGAGATATCGTGGAGACCTGTTAATGACGAGGACTTACCTAGATCACTGGAGTCATCAATGAGAAATATTTTCTAGAGCAAATGATGTTTTATTGATGATGACATACTCAGATCACTGGTGTCAGCAATGAGAAGTATTTCCCACGGGAGATGTCTCGGAGTTTTGTTGATAAGAACTTTCCTAGATCACTAGAGTTATCAATGAGGAGTATTTCTCACAGTAGGTGTCGTGGAGACCTGTTAACGATGATGACCTACCTAGATCACTGGAGTCATCAATGAGGAGTATTTCCCACAGTAGATGTCGTGGAGACCTGTTAACGATGATGACCTACCTAGATCACTGGAGTTATCAATGAGGAGTATTTCACACAGTAGGTGTCGTGGAAACCTCTTAATGATGATGACCTACCTACATCACTAGAATCATCAATGAGGAGTATTTCCCACAGTAGGTGTCGTGGAGACCTGTTAACGATGATGACCTACCTAGATCACTAGAATCATCAATGAGGAGTATTTCCCACAGTAGATGTCGTGGAGACCTGTTAACGATGATGACCTACCTAGATCACTAGAGTCATCAATGAGGAGTATTTCCCACAGTAGATGTCGTGGAGACCTGTTAACGATGATGACCTACCTAGATCACTGGAGTCATCAATGAGGAGTATTTCCCACAGGAGATGTCGTGGAGTTCTGTTGATAATGCTGTACACAGTACGCAGCAGAATGCTCGGCCACTCGTTGTAGAACGGGATGATCACACTGGCAGTGGGTAGGTCGTGGTCGTAGGTGATGTTGGGACATCTGGAATAGATCTTTAAATATACAAGGACTACGAAATTAACAATTATCCTACGAACAATATCTTTGAATTGTTAGCAAATCTTACTGGTATAAATTAATTAAGGCTTAATTAATTAATTGGTGCATGTGTCATTTCCATTATTCAAAAAAAGGTATTTTTATACGTTTCAGAGCTAATAATAATAATAAATCCAAGTGCGTTTGTCAGGACTAAACCAAACGGCGTGTCACTCAATCGATAGAGTACTCCCTGTATGTATACTTGCTATACCTAACCGTGATGTGAAATACGTGATATGCTTCGTCATCAGTTACGAGGTAATGTTTGATCCTGTCAGTTAATTCATATAATTGAACGTGTATCACTATCAGTCTACCAGAAGCCACTGAAACTAAGATGACAATTGTTATGCAGACTACATTTTTATCAGTATGTTTATTGCGATATATATATAGATAGATAGATAGATAGATAGATAGATAGATAGATAAATAGATAGATAGATAGATACATGTAGATAGATATATAGATATATCGTCTATATTATTTTGATTGGAGGCCACGAATATAGTAAATAAAAGGGCAAGGCCATTTGGCATAGATCCATGGATATTGATTTTGTCTTCTTTTGTTTGATAGTTTGTTGTCGTTGTGTTTTGTTTGGTCTCTTTTATTGTTTGTTGTTGTTATTTTGTTTGTTTGGTGTTTTTGTTTTTTGTTATGCTTTTGTTAGATTTGTTCGCGAGTGTGTGTGTGTGTGTGTGTGTGTGTGTGTGTGTGTGTGTGTGTGTGTGTGTGTGTGTGTGTGTGTGTGTGTGTGTGTGTGTGTGTTGGGAGACGGAGAGGGGTACGACCAGAAGGCAGAGGAACAAGGTACACTTCAACAAGTGTCTTAATAAAACACATCACCCATAAATAAGTGTTAAAAGTTTCATATTTTTGTAATAAATCAACCATTGTTTAAATATGTTGAGGCGTCGTTAAACAAATGTTACTTTCTTTTTGTTACCTACCTCTATCTATCTATCTATCTATCTATCTATCCAGTAGCTGTAATATAGTACCTCAATACTGTGTAACCCACCTCTTGAATCTGGAGTCAGGCACGATTCTGTTCAGGGGAATGAGATCGCTGGCCAGGACGTTGATTAGATATTGAGCCTGAAGCAGACGTGAACCTGTGATGTGTTCATACACCCCAACGCCATTTTCTCCTTTGTCAGACAGGTTGTTTTTACCGTAGTCATCTATCAGTGCGTTTCCCGTCTTCAGCCATGGTTTCGATCTGAACTCGACTGCCGTAAGGTTCATGCCATTTTGAACAATGCTATATCGTGGGCCAATGCTTCCAATTTGCATAATTTTAAATCGTTGGTTCAAGCTTCTGTTTTGCACAATGTTATATCGTGGGTTCAAGATTTTATTGTGCACAGTGCTATATCTTGGGTTCAAGCTTTTATTTTGCACCAAGTTATATCGTAGGTTTATGCCATTATTTTGCACAGAAATGTTGTTTCGTAGATTCATTCTGTACTCATCTGACGTCACTTTCATAGTTCTGTTTTGCAATTTAAGTATGTTTGTTTTGTACCCATTTGTCTTCACGTTTATGCTTACATTTTGTTCAACACTATACCGTGGGTCCCTTCTAAACTCACCCGCCGCTACTTTGGTGCTTCTGTTTTGTTCAGCGCTATATAGTGAATTCCTTTGAAATCCATCGTCTGCAACTTTGAACAGTTTATTGTGTACAGCACTATACTGTAGTGTATTAGCAGAAGTTCCATTTTTAGCAGTCACGATTTTGTCACTGTCCGAGAAGGTGTATATTTGCATTTTCCATAGCGAGAAACTTGATAGTAACAGTACAACCAAACAAGCACACAATGTAAACAAAACGTATCTTTCTCTTAGTTTCATTATTGAGCTTCTTGTTTTTTCTATCACACCAACCTTTTATTAAATAGTGTCCACGTTGTCATTGCGATCCTCACTCTGCAATAGGGGTATGTCAAATATATACGTTAAATTTAGATTGAATGCGGCGCATGCGTGCGGTCCAACTATTGTGGATTGCGTCTTGGACATATATATATTAAAGGGACATACCCTAGTTGTTTAACACTAAGGCATATGTTTTACTATTAGAGCCGTTTTTGGTAACTGAAATCATACTTTACTTAGAGTTTATGGTTTAGATTAGCATTTTCCATACATTCAAAGTGTTTTTGGTCTTCCTGGTGTTTTTAATATTACAAAATGCATTTCTCATATTTTTAAAAACACACATGCGTCTGAGTTATGGAGTCGAGTTTTAGTTTAGTCTATTTTTAGAGGGTATTTCACCATTTCAAAATCACAGACTGGTGTTTTACTCAATTGCAACTTTATCCAAATGTGTTACAGGTTTGTAGATTAAATAAACTTAGTGTTAACTGTCACAGGTTGAAACTAGGGTTTTTCCATTTAATCATATGCGATTATTTAATTGCGGCTGGCGGAGTGCGTTTTGCAGACGCACGCATCCAGTCTAGACCCTGTCATTGAGGCTAATGTAGTATTGCTATGTTTGTTTTAGCCGAACCACACGCACGCGCCGCATTCAGTCTATATGAGATTTAGCAATAATCAGACTTTGATGTCATAATAGCAACTAAACTAAATACAGTCTGCCCCGCGTTGAGCCCCTGG
Organism: Dracogyra subfuscus; assembly: GCA_016106625.1. Classification (NCBI taxonomy): domain Eukaryota; kingdom Metazoa; phylum Mollusca; class Gastropoda; order Neomphalida; family Peltospiridae; genus Dracogyra; species Dracogyra subfuscus. Next base: position 9,212 of record JAECMU010065923.1, read on the forward strand.
CCTCCCAGAGGTCGAACTCCGGGCCAGACATGCTCGAAACCTGTGTGGTACATGAGCATGTTAAACTATCAAACACACACACGCACTAAATACAATGCACGATTTAGGCCTACAAGTAAATAATGATTATGAGCACAACATACACGCATTCGCAAGCACTTTGCTTTTTCATTTTATCTACCCATTGTTGTTCACAACCATAATGTGCAAATAGATATTACCAAGTTATAAGTCAAGTTTACAACATATAAAATTTGATAACCAAATTGAATTAGCTTACATTCGAATATTAAGGACGATATTGGCCAGGCCTAAAAGTTATCGTATATGGTATATATTTATACAATATCTATTTTTATATTATTTCATGGCATTCCTATATTTATAGGTGATATCGCAATCGAAATCTACTTACATGACAAAAATCAGAGGAAAAAGCGAGAAAATGACCCACTAAGCCTTGATTAGCAATATACTTGACCTGTTTTACGCTGATGTATGACTGAACTTGATATTAAAAATCTACTTACATGAGAAAAACACAGAAGAAAATGCGACAAACAGGTCCACAAAACACTTCATTAGCAGTATTCTTGACCCGTTTTAATCTGATATATGACAGAACTTGATATTAAAAATCTTCTTACATGAGAAAAACAATGAAGAAAATACGACAAACAGGCCCACAAAACACTTGATTAGCAGTATTCTTGACCTGTTTTAACCTGGTGTATGACTGAAGTTGATGTTAAAAATCTACTTACATGAGAAAAGCCCAGAAGAAAATGCGACAAAATAGTCCACAGAACACTTCATTAGCAATATACTTGACCTGTTTTACTCATGGGTGTTTTCTGGTGTATGACAGAAGTTGATGTTCGAGAATGGTGCACGTCTCCAGTGGGCGACACACTACACTTCGAGTCATGTACGAGAACAAAACCACTAACACAGTTTACCTAACACCTTTCACCGAGGAGTTTTAAATACTTGTCACGTCTCCTGCAACGTGCCGCATTCATAGGTTCCAGGATTAGGGTTTGGTTTGGCACACAAACAATCGACAGACATTAGGTACTATAATACAGGTACTATATATAATATAGTACTATATAGGTACTATATATATATATAATATAGTAATACATGTATATAGGTACTATAATAAATCCATTAAACATTCAATATAGTTTGTGAATAAAAAAGAGAAAAAAAGAGAAGGAAAACGAAAACGAAAAGAGGGGGGGGGGAGGAGGCACAATGTTTATTTATAAGTCAGAGTCAAAAGCAGACTATACTACATGTATGTAACTATACTGAACAAAATAAGAAACTTCCGCTAACTTCTTTTTTTTCTTTATTTGTTTATCCCACTGCCCCCTTTCCTTTTTCTCTCCCTTGAATTCCATCTCATTTCTTTCCGATCTGGCAACTCCTCCTATCTTTCAACTTATTTCACTGTCCACCTCCACATCCCAGTCCTTGTCTCTCCAACCGCGACAGGTGCTGTCTCTTATGGCTATCTGTGCCACACACCTGCCATTCCCCATCAGCTTTTAGCTGTGGGCTTAGTCTGACCACTTCGGGGAGTGTTCAGTAGTTACTTCTGGCATTGTTAAGAGGCACTTGTAACCACCTACTATGCACCCCTACTACCGGCGGTCGTTAGGTAGTGCCGTGGGTCAGACCAGCTTGAACATAACTTGATGAAAACAAACCGGAGAAATAATTGTTATATATGCGTTTAAAGAGTGTTCCATGATGCATCGTTTGTTGCAAAACGCATGGCCATAGGTTAACAGAAACTGGGAGACATTTTGACCAAGTGTGGTAGGGGTTTAAAAAACCCCACTTAATAACGGGTATGACCACCTCTTAAATTTGCCACTGCAGTGCATCGCAGGCGCATAGAATTGACTAAAGTGTTGTTCTGCCTGTGGAATATTGTTCCATTCCTGAATGAGGACTTGACGAAGTTCGTTGACGTTAGCGGGTGGGTTGGGACGACGCCTCAATCGTCTGTCCAGATTATCCCAGACATGCTCGATGGGGTTGAGATCAGGACTTTTAGCTGGCCAGTCATCAATGAAATCAATGTTATTTGTCCTAAGAAAATGTACAGTGTCTCTAGCTGTATGAGAGATGGCATGATCATGCTGAAAAATCGAGATGTTGGCGTTGTTATGGAACAGAGGAATGACGTGATGAGCGAGAATGTCATCGCGGTAACGTTGAGCATTTAAATTGCCATCAATGACGACTAGTGGTGAACGATAATCATGGGCAATGGCTGCCCAGACCATGACAGAACCCCCATCCCATTTCTCCTACGGTAGACGCGCACCCTGCCATCACCACGTTGTAAAGAATATCTGGATTCATCTAAAAAAAAGAACGGTATTCCAGTGTCGCCGTATCCAGCGAGTGTGTACACGTGCCCAATTAAGACGATTTAGACGATGATGTTGCGTTAAAACGCATCCGACGTAAGGACGTCGTGCACGTAAACCGTTCTCCCGCAAACGATTACGAACAGTTTGCCCACTCATTTGGTTATGATGAAGCCCAGGTGTGTTAGCAGCAGTAGCAGTGGCAGTTTGGAATCGATTGCGCAAATGTTCAAGATATAGCGGTCTTGACCACGCGTTGTAACACGCGGCCGTCCACGACGTGGTAAGTCGTTGGTTCTTCCTGTCGTTCGAAATCTTACGCGAAGATTTCGTATCGCTCGACTATAACTCCCAACATGCCTTGCAACGTCTTCTGTTGACGTGCCAGCATCAAGCATGCCAATCGCCCGTTCGCGTAAATTATTGGTTATTCTTGGTACACTAAATATGCTACAATGTAAAAAACTTTATTTTTTTACAAGTTTTGACAACACTTGACAACAATGTCAGTAATGCGCGGCGCAGACGAGCGTTTATTAACGCAGGCGTCTTGCGTTAAAAAACGCATTCGTACGAACGCAGTAAAATCGCATCGTGTGCGATCCCCTCTGCGTTTCGTTTTTTAGCGCTGCGTCGATTTTTCAAATATCAAACATGTTTGATTTTAGACGCACATACGCATCCGTCTCCTGCCGCATCCGTCTAAAAACGCACGTGTGCGCCTATTTGCGTCTGCGTTGCTTTCACATTTTATATTAACCAATCATTTGTTTGTTCAGTAACATGTCTTTCGAAATGGCCTCACTCAATGACAGTTTGTGGACTCAACAACGAGAAGACATGTTGATAGAATTATACCAAGAGAGGTCGTGTTTGTATAAAACAAACTTTCCAGAATATGCTGACAGGGCTCTTAAATCGGCTGCAATTAATGAAATTGCATTACAACTGGATATGACTGGTACAAATTTATGTTTATATATTACTGTCATTAAGATATTCATAAATATCCACATGGCCCATATATGCTACTACACCACTAATGATACATGGCTTTATACGAATTATTATAAATGTTAACTATTGCCACCATGTAATGAATTAAAAACAAATGCAACTGACTTGTGTATTGTATATATCAGTACATGTTTACTCATATTATTAATTTGAAATTAAATATAATGTTCATTGTTGCATACACATATCCTAAAAAATCACTTGGATATTATTTTGCACCATCAACTCAGTTTGCCATTAAAATTGATTAACATGTACAGTAAATGTTTCAATACAAATAATTTCCAGCTGCTCGTCTTTGAAACAAAGGCTAGGCATGTGTAATTAATGACATTTCTAAACAGATGATTTTTTTTTTTTTTTAATTGCATTCATCGTACTATGCCTAATAATAATAATAATTAAAACAAACAATTGTGAAATAAGAAAGATGTATATCGTAATAGTATATTGTACATAATGTTTTAAATAAAGTTTATTATGTTTTAAAATGTATTAATAAATTACATTTAATCTTTGTTATTTTTCCTAGAATAAAGTTTAAATAAATGAATTAGTCAGTGGATCGCAGGAACGCATCGCAGGTAGGCGCACACGAGACGTTTTTAACGCAGAAGCATGCGTCAAAAAACGCTCGTCCGCGCCGGGCATAAGACAATTAAAACTAATTGACCGAATGCTACACGGGGCATGTCGAACCATGCATGCACGTGCAAATTGAATTTCACGTTGTCGACAATTAACAGTGCAAAAATAATCGATAAAATTCATGAATCCTGATTATACAGCTCAAGGCTAATACTACCCATATAATTTCATTACACAATGAATTCTTTAACACAACAAATACTATATGAACAAATCGAAAGTTTTTTTGTTTTTTTTCAGTATATATATATTAAATAGCCGATCTCTATTATTGTGTGTTGGGATGTCGTTAAGCATTCATTCAAAATTGAATGATTGACTGACGTCAAACATTTGGCAATTCTGACTAGTAGTCATCAGAGGAAACCAGCAAATTGTTTTCTAATGCAGCAGGGGATCTTTTATATACACTTTCCCACAGACAGGAAACACATAGTGCCACGGCCTTTGTCCAGTTGTGATGCACTGGTTGGAACGAGACACATTTTCATTTAAAGGAGTTATTCCAAGTTTTCTGCCATTGTAAAGCCTTTTAACAACTACATGTAATTTATTTTTTCTTTACACGACTATCCGTGTTATCTTTATTGTAATATTGTTCTAGCCATCTTGATGTATAACATGTATATTTGTTAAATGTAGGGAGAGGCCTTAATATAGGCACTTGCCTGTTGACCAATCCCAAATTTGATTTGCTAATAAAATATTGTTTAAACCAACAACTAATAGTGCCTAAATACATTGTATTGTTTAGAAATTCAATGTCTGTATAATTCCGATGTGTTTCTGGCCATTCTAAAGTTTGTAGTAGGTCAGACTTCTTATTACTTCCTTTTTGTTTTAGTACGTACGAAATTATTGGGAGTATAAATCTAGAAACATTCATGCGATCAGAAACACCCTTTATATAAAAATACTGATCTTCTAAAGAAGGAAGTGCATTTCACATTTTAGTAATTAAAAACCAACAACGTGTTACAGTATCGGCACACTCAAAATAACATCTATAGGTAGTACTAAACCAAATTACATCCGGCTGGGTCAAAGTTCGAGGTGATAGAGAAGTGAACCCCACAGGTTCTGTGATTGGTGATAACTGTATTAGTTGTGAAAAAAACCCCAAAAATCTTTATCTGGGCAAGAAATGTAATATGCACTTTTATTTCATCTAGTACCATTGTATCAAGTAGTCTTGTGTTTGAAACATGTATGAGGTACCTGGAAAAACAAAGTACTCGAATTTTATCCGGTACTAGGGTAGTCATAGACACTACCCGTTATTTCAGAAATGAGCGGCTTGAACCCAACTTTTTCTGATTCACTTGAAGTGTATGGGGTGGTAGTATTTATATCCGTGGCGTTTATGTCGATTAACGCAGCAAGTAGGAGTTTTAGCCACATCTATTACTATTGTCGTCTATGGTATTTAATGTGGTAGTATACACCCTATAAGGATTATAATGCTTGCCACACACCTATCGATTAACGCCGTCTCAACAGTCGCGTCGGAAAGAAAGAAAGAAAAAAAGAAATGTTTTATTTCGATTAACAGCAAGGAATCTTTTAGTTGCGCTTCCCACAGGCTGGATAACACAAACGATGGCCTTTGTTGAACCAGTTATGGATCAATGGTCGGTGAAAGTGGTTTACACCTACCCATTGAGCCTTGCGGAGCACTCACTCAGGGTTTGGAGTCGGTATTAAAAATCCCATGCCTCGACTTGGATCCGAGCCCAGTACCTACCAGCCTGTAGACTGATGACCCAACCACGACGCCACCGATGCCGGTCAATTCGCGTCGGCGTTACTCGGTAGGTGTATGCAGAGCAAAAAACTCCATGATAACGGCGTCTAATCTCCATTTTTGTCTCTATATCGGACTGTCGCGTCGGCTGGTGTGTGCAGGTGCACATTTTCAGACCACTGCCAACTCAATAGTCGGGTCGGCGTTAACCGGTATGTGTGTGTGTGTGTGTGTGTGTGTGTGTGTGTGTGCAAAATTGAGAAAAATACGCCATGAGGGTGCTAATTTATTATCAGAAGTGAGAAGTGCGTTTAAAATACGGAGCTTATGCTTCTCACTGTCCAAAAGAAAACAACAACAACAAATGTTTGACTTTACGACGCACTAGATATATTTTAATTACGATCATAGGATCAAGGCCTTTGTTGCTCCATCGATTCACAATCCGCGGATCTGTCTCACATGCGTTGGAACCTGAGTGAGAGAAGGGGGCGCTGGCTCCCTCAACTTTTATGTTTTTATTTTTTTATTATTATTTACAATTAATTTTCTGTTTATCCCACTGCCCCCTTTTCTTTCTCTCCTTTGAGTTCCCTACCATTTATTATCAATATGAAAACTCCTCCTCTTATCTCTAACTTATTTAGCTGTCCACACCCACATCTCAGTTCTTGTGTCTCCAACCGCGGCATGTATCTGTCTCTTGTGGCTGTAGGTAGTAATAAACCAAATAACTTCCGGCTGGGTTAAAGTTCGAGGTGGACCTAACTTTTGATCGAGAAGTGAACACCACAAGTCCTGTGATTGGTTATAAATGTGAGTGTTGGTTGTAAAAAGGTTTTTTTTTTCATCTGGGTGAAAAAAATATGAATTTTATTTCATCTAGTACCAATGTGTCAAGTAGCTTTGTGCTTGAAACATGTATGGGGTACCTGTAAAAAAAAAAGTGCTCGAATTTTGTGCGGAACTAGAGTAGTCATAGACGCTACCCGTTATCTCAGAACCGAGCAGCTTGACCCCCAATTTTCTCTGGTTCACTTGAAGTGTGAGGGGTAGTAGTGTTTATATCCATGGCGTTTATGTTGATTGATACGCTGCAGGTAGGAGTTTTAGCTACATATGTTACTATTGTCGTCTATGGGATTTGATTTGGTAGTATACGTGCGATATACCTATCATATCCAACCAGCTTTTAGCTTTGGGCTTAGGTTGACATTTGGAAAGTGTTCAGTAGTTACTTTTGGTATTGGTAAGACGTACTTGTAACCACCTATTATGCAATGCCCTTTCCCTCGAAAAGCGAACTATTTTTAACTACCGCACCCCCCTCCTCCCAGTGGATGGCATCTTCCAACGCCTCTGTCAGGTTTGCGTGTAAACATTTCAGGTATTAAAGACCGTTATTCTGTCATTGTTACGCATCGTACTCATATCATGTCTTCAGTAGAGGGATGAAGACCAGTCATGCTATAGTGTCAGAAAGAAAGAAAGAAATGTTTTATTTAACGACGCACTTAACACATTTTATTTACGGTTATATGGCGTCAGACATATGGTTAAGGGCCACACATATTTTGAGAGGTAACCCGCTGTCGCCACTTCATGGGCTACTCTTATGTCGATTAACAGCAAGGGATCTTTTATTGCGCTTCCCACAGGCAAAATAGCACAAACCATGGCCTTTGCTGAACCAGTTATGGATCACTGGTCGGTGCAAGTGGTTTACACCTACCCACTGAGCCTTGCGGAGCACTCACTCAGGGTTTGGAGTTGGTATCTGGATTAAAAATCCCATGCCTCGACTGGGATCCGAACCCAGTACCTACCAGCCTGTAGACCGATGACCTACCCACGACACCACCGAGGCCGGTCACTATGGTGTCTGTGTTTATTGTTTAACAAACTAAATATTTGTTTAACTTTCTAATCTGTTTAACCAATAAAAACACACGTTTGCGCTGCCAGAAACAACAACTACGCAAATGAAGAAATAAGGAACGAATGAATAAAGTTTGTTTTGTTTAACAACACCACTAGACCACATTGATTTATTAATCATTGGCTATTGCATTTGATAGAATTAATGACACTCCAGCTCCACTATCAGTTATCAGTTATTAATATGAATGAATGAAAGAATAAAAGAACGAACGAATGAAAGACCATGATAGTCAAGTATCAAATAACGACGTATGAATGAAAGTAGGCTACACTAGTGCATACATTTGAGCAAATACGA
>JAECMU010065935.1:0-19147 GCA_016106625.1 Dracogyra subfuscus
CAGGTGCAAGGGAGCACCAGCAGTCCAAGGGGAACAGGCTAAAATAGAACCACTACCAAAACGGAACCATTTTCGTTGGTGAAAACGGAACCATTTTCGTTGGCAAAAACGAAACCGATTGTGGCTACAACAGCACCGCACTGTATTGGCTAAAATTAAACTCAGCCTAAAACGGAACCACACATAATAAGAGAGAGTAAAAAAGTGTTTTTTAATTTAACGCTGCCACTAGAGCACATTGATTTTTTTAAATCTTATTACACCTATAATATATATTGCTAATTGTTAATCTCCATTAAAGTATATGGACATGTTTCCAATGCATACACACGTCGACCGGATACATAGCCACTAGTTTTCTTGAGATGTTTACCTAATTGGTATTTAACAGCGAGACCGCTACAGGTTAATCGTTCTGCAGTTGTTTCACAGTATCAATCCTATTGAATGACCATTAATAAACATAACATATTTGGGGGGATGGATGTAGCTTTTAAGATCGATTGCTTGTTTTGTAAATAAATAAACATCATTTTACTTTACTACATCTTACTTCCTTCATGAGATCTGTTAGTTGTTGCTGTGTTTAAAAGGTAATAGAGTAAATTAGTGTCTTCAGTACCACTGTTTGGGATGGCGATGGTGTGCCTTATATGCCTTAATTTTGTTGTTTTTTCGGTGCCGTTTTAGCCAACGCAGGTTCCGTTTTGTCCACAGATTTTGGTTCCGTTTTAGCCAACACAGGTTCCGTTTTGTCCACAGATTTTGGTTCCGTTTTGTCCAATTTGGTTCCGTTTTCGCTTGGGGCCGTTTATGGCACGATTCCGTTTTAGCTATAACCCAGTCCAAGAACTGGTGGCATGTGGTGAAAGTTGAGGCTATGGAGTTTTGAATATCCCGCAGGATTAAGCCAAGAGAGAAAAAGGTGCGCAATTTTCGTGAAGATATTTTGGTGCAATTTTGATGGTCGTTCTAAATGTAAAACGTGAGGAGAGCTAGTAGGTTTTGATTCTTAGTGGTTCGAGAGTAGCTCTTTGACAATTGTCCACAGGTTTTTATAGAAAACATGCACAGTGTTTACATTAATAATAATTATTCAACATTTAATAGAGACAACACATTTTAAAGGGGAAAATCTTTTGCCAGTCCTTTTTGTTGGTTTGTTATTATTTTAAGTTTTTCTTTATAGTTGTATAGTTGTTTTCAAAGTAAATTGAATTAACCACCAGTTTTTGGTAGCCCAAGCGTTGCACAACTTATTCTGTCCTGAGCAAGAGGCTCAGTGAACTAAATCCCTTGGACATTGTGATTCATGATCAACTGAATGTAAGAAAATGTTAAGCAAGCAATGGCATCATCTCATATTTATAGCAATTATGGTAAGCTATAAGCTTAATTACATCACATACAGGATGTAAGGTACTCTAACTATCCTACTTTCATGTCATTTGTTTTTGTAACACAAGTAGAGTAGCCTATAAATTTTACATTTTAATATTTTACATTTGAGCATGCAGAGCCCTCAAAAAGTACCCGGTCTCCGGCAGCAAATTGCTGCCTGAAACAGCTTTTGCCGCTGCCTACTTTTCGTTGATGGTGGAAAAAAAGAAGAGCTTTCTCTTCTTTAATAAAGTTTCCTACAAAAGGGATCCAAACAAGGTGCCGAAATAGTTGTTTATTTGTCTTGAAACGCATCTCAGAGGTTAGATTTTTCAAATATTTCTTGGGGAGGGCCCCCAGAGCCGCTTTGCCCCCTGCTATCATCACTGTTGTAGCCTGCTACTTCTTAAACTAATGAGGGCGCTGAGCATGAGGGTCGATTGTACTTCTGTCTCAATGAATTCGCCCACCCCCACCCTGGGGTTTATGCTGAACAGCTTTGATACTTTATCAAACTTTCGTGTGGGACTGTGGCCACTGTCTCCCTTGTCTGTGGACACAGGCCATCGGATTTCACGGTAACGCTCGTTACCGGTAGCGTGTCAGCAAAACCACAGAACCGAAATTTCGTTTCTCATGATTATTATGTCAGTTAAAATAATTATATATATATTATACAAATAATAATGTTTCTCATATAAAACTACTGGAGATAGTTTGCTACACAATCATGACACCCGATTCAGATTTTAGTGTTTGCCATACTTCACAGTGTTCGAGTAAACCCGAATCAGAGTTCAACAATGCGCTCAAACCAAATCCCACCAAAAATTGTAATATTGAAATCATGGCATCTGCTCCAAAGAAAAATTTATCCATATGTAAATTGTACATTTGAACCAAAATCACTGGCGCTAATTATTTGTAGTGTCGCTGTTAAATTTATGGACCTAAATGATAAAAATAATTAAACTTTTATTACTGTCACTGAAGTCGACAATTTTATTGCTGATGTCACGCACGCACTTGAGTACTGAAGGTGACTATCAAATAAGCTCCACTATTTCCTGTCTTTCATTAAGGGCGGAAATGACGTAAACTGTTATTATTTATGTAGCTGTCAGTACAGCATGTGTATGTAATGTATCTTGCATTCTTCATTCACCGTGAGTCGGTGTATTTCGTTGATGGTGCAAATAGCCAGTTTGGGACTTAGTGATTTTCAGAACTACTGGGCATCATTAAACTTATTAACATATATAATAATCGACAATGATAAATCTCTATATTTAGTTTATTCAAGGACAGACACAAAGCCTCAGAACAGTCAGTTAGCTGGATTGGAACTATTATTTGATGTAAAATAAAAATTAAAGGCACACAATCACGGATTTAGTGGGCCTTATTTCTCTAAATATGGATTATAAATGGAAATTACATTCATTTGGAATACCAAACCTAGTTACTGTGTTATCCAAAATTTTATTTGAATTTTGAACTACGATCGATGGAATTCCATAACACACTTAATTTTTAAAAGTTAGAACTCTTCATGTTTATAAGTTTAAAAATTACGGCAAAATAGATTCGTAATAATGTGGCTATATATACGACAACCGTATAATGTATTTTTGAATTTTATATAAACGATCACTGTGTATAGAGACTTCGCAAACAGAGACCGGCTATACACATGGCAAATAATGAAAAAATATATTATTAATTTCGTAACGAAAATAATTGCGAATACGCCAAAATAAAATAATAAACGTTCAGAACATGAATCCACCATTTATTATTATTACTATTATAATAATAATTATTATTATCAAAATATTTTGTCTTGTTCGCAAAGTGGTCGTTCGGTTTAATGTGTAGCGTACTGTCGCATGTTTTGTCGTCCAAATGTTGGTTTTGATTAGTCGAGTGAAAGGTCAGCTGAACATGAGCTCCAACGGGCTGCTGTTAGATCCACATGTAATAGTGGAGCTAATTTTAATTAGAATGGATTATTACTTAACCCAGTTGAATCCAGTTATACGTGCAGGGACAAGTTCATCCTTGCGTTTGTGCGTGTGTGCATGCACGTTAATCTTGCATTTGTACAGCCAAAACTCTGCCAAATAAAACACTGCACTCTCCACCCCAAAAAGGTATAGTTGGATAATAATAATAATTGTGTATTATTATTAATATTATTTTTTATTATTATTTATTTTGATAGTTCTGTGCGGGCAATATTACGCTATTCATATGTCTATGGAAAACGTACACAAAAGTGTCTGGTAAAGCCATGTACCCTTCACCTCCCCTGTCCAGAAAATGCTCTTGTTCGTACAGTACTTAGTATGTATTTGTCCTGTTCCTAATATGGATGAATCAAATACTTATTTACCGCCTATATACATGTTTGCTGTGAATATAGCCAGCCCTTGTTAGCGGAGGCTCTATGCACGGCCTTCGTATATATAGTCACATCGAATATATACATTGTCTAGTTCAGCGTATTCTTTAAAAATTTAACATTTCCTATCCCAAGTTATCTGTTATGGCATATTTTGTGTAATAATGAATTTTACAATGTGGAAAATGAAGGTGTTCATGATCCAGATGTTTTGTTTTTCACGTACGACTAACGATACATTTATCTATATATGCAAAGGCCCAACTAGTCGGGATTGTCGACGTTTAAAATGCGTCTGTTGCTAAATAAACCAATGTATAAGCTTATTATCATTCAGTACATATTTTTAATAACTTATTTTCATTATTTTTTTTTTCTTTCTATTTACCCTACGTCGCATAGAACGGTCATGCATTCTCGTTACACGAGCTTGGTAAATTTTTTGGCAGTGTGGTTATTCAGGGAATGCCCATCACGTGACTCCAAATAATACGTTACACCTCTTCTCTCCAAATTGCCGTTATTTTTCTCAGAATTATGGACTGTACCCATAATTCAATTATTTTTATAAAATATCAATAATAAGTGTGATATGGTGATTATGTAGCATTGTAGATGGTCCAATAAAGTACTTTTAGGTACAAATCAAATGTATATATTGTCATATAATTCCTTGTTACTGTTAGGTTAACCATCTGTGACAGAGTGTGTTTAAAAAAACACAGTCAGTTGGCAGGATTGGAACCTTTATTTGTTGTCATTTAAAACCCAATGGGTTCCCATGATCTCAGGACATGGAACCCAAAAAGTGTTTCCCATGAAATTTGAAATCCTATGGCTTGTGGACATACTGCTGGTAGGTACAGGGTTCACGGCCCAATAACGGCTCCCACCCAGAACAAGTTTTAATGTGTCGATTGTAAGTAGGTGTAAGACCACTACATACTCTTCTCTCTCACTAACAACTAACCCACTGTCCTGGACAGACAGCTGAGATAGCTACGGTGTATGTGTGCCCAGGACAGGGTGCTTGAAACGTAATTGGATATAAGCCCAAAAATAATGTTTAAAAGAAAGAAGAAAAAAACAGTCACCACCTCGCAAGAGGAACAGGACACCATGGAGGAAGCGAGATCAAAGCTGGCGACTCATATGCCAGTGGTGGTCCCTTCTAACACTGCTCCTAAGAAGCCTACCAGTTCACCCGGGGCTGCTTGGTATGGGGATGGAACCAAAGCTGGGGCAGTACAAGGTCCTCGATATGATATATGAATTCAATACAGGGCAATTTCGCACCAAAGTGAACATGGAAAGAAAGAAATGTTTTATTTAACGACGCACTCAACACATTTTGATTACGGTTATATGGCGTCAGACATATGGTTAAGGACCACACAGACATTGAGAGGAAACTTGCTGTCTCCACATTATGGGCTACTTTTTCCAATTGGCAACAAGGGATCTTTTATTTGCGCTTCCCACAGACAGGATAGCACAAACCATGGCCTTTGTTGAACCAGTTCTGGATCACTGGTCGGTGCAAGTAGTTTACACCTACCCATTGAGCCTTGCGGAGCACTCACTCAGGGTTTGGAGTCGATATCTAGATTAACAATCCCATGCCTCGACTGGGATCCGAACCCAGTACCTACCAGCCTGTAGACCGATGGTCTAACCACTATGCCATTGAGGCCGGTCAAAGTGAACATGGAGTCAAAAATTTAATTTGTGTATTTACTTTTATATAATTAATATTGTTTCTAATGTAAAATGTTCTGTAGAATCTAAATATGATAAGTGAAATATAATAAGATAAATGAATGTGTTTGGCATTTGCCATGTTATGAGAATACTATCAAACAAAACTTACGAAACAATTAATACACATTATGAATTAGTGTCTGGCAGCCATGTAATTGAAGGTTATATTTGTTTTATTATTATTGTTTTTGTTTGTACTGTGAAATATCTGTATGCCACATTTTTGTTGTAACTTGAACTTTGTATTTCGTTTACAGAAATTTATTGAAAAAAATTGTACCAGCAGACAAATTAAATAAAAATTAAATTAACAATTCAAAATGCAGGTGAAAATGTATTGATCCGAATGGTTATTAATTTAATTGTGGTTTAAGACCCTGCAAAATTAAAGTTAAAGTTTTGTCTAATAACACCACTAGAACACATTGATCAGTTAATCATTGGCTATTGGATGTCAGATATTTGTTAATTCTGACATATAGAGAGGAAACCCACTAAATATTTCCATTAGTAGTAAGGGATTTTTATATGCACCTTCCAACAGACAGGATAAAACATACCTCGGCCTTTGATATACCTAAGACCCTGCAAGTGCATGTGGCGTCATATGTTTGAAGTGCAATAAATGATGTAGGTCTATTTAAAACTATGCAGCTTGTTCACCAAAGTGATGGTTATCAGTTGTATTATCAAAGTGGTATGTACTGCCTGTCGGTTACTCTTGCATTAACATTATCATGTGAGTCACTATACACATTGATTAAAACAAGTTATTGGGTTTGTGAGAAAAAAAACCTCCACAATTTATCAACATATTAGGCCATTTTCCATCTGTGTGGATAAAAAGTTCGATGGACGAGTAAAAAACCCCAATGCAACTACCAGTCTGACCAGCGATCTCTCGTTCTCTGACTGACTAATAGATGATGAAAACAGAGACGGTCAGAGCTATACAAAAAAAGGCTTGTTTACGTTGAAAGTATGTTGCCTATATGTTTTGACTATATTGTTCTTATTGGAAGTAACTTGAATTTTGTAAATCTATGTATGAAAGAATATTTCAAAAATGTATTGATTTGTCAATCAAGGTATGGGGCTTGATTTTGTTTGCCATGTGATGTTGATCACTTACTTGGGTACTTAATAATATATTATTTGAAGACAGTGTATATTATAATATTGTTAAGCAGTAATATTGTTCTATACGCTAGCGGACTGGTAGAAAATCTGGGGGACTAGTAAATGTTAGTTGGTTCTGGTTGGTTTTCTGCACGCCTCTCCTTTTTATTTTATTTTTATTTTTATGGCAGTGAATTAATGCAGGGTGGCACAAAACAGGGCAGGTAATTAATGTTAGCTTGAATTATTTACTGTGTCATCATTAAGCAAACTGATTTACATTCAAGTTGAACCAAAGTTGTCATAAATAGGCACTCATTCTGTATAGTTCATTTGTTCTGCCCATAAAACACTCACTTGTGTGCCCATTGTAAGATACAATGTAACGTGTGCAGTTGAGAATTTTAAAAGCAATTGGCAAAATTTATTTTAATTTGGCAAAACAATTTCTTGAAATAATTAATATTTTGTTGGAAAATACAAGTTTTTGCAATTTTTTAAGTTTAATAGATAATTTTGCGAAATGTTTTGTTAACCCAGCTCTGAGATGTACATGTATAATCAGAATGGTTGATACAAGTTTATACCAAAATATTTTGACCATTTGAACAATGCAAGTAAGATGTTCACTGCAATTATTACATTGGCAAAATAACAGCTGATGTACTGATTATGAATTGATTTTACTTAAGTTTGTTTAACCACATCACTAGAGCACATTGATTTATTAATCATCAGCTATTGGATGTCAAACATTTGGTCATTTTGACATATAGTCTTAGAGAGAAAACTAGCTACATTTTTTCAGTAGCAGGGGGATCTTTTACATGCACCATCCCACAGACAGGATAGCACATACCACAGCCTTTGATGTACCAGTTGTGGCACTGGCTGGAGCGAGAAATAGCCCAATGGGCCCACTGACAGGGATTGACCCCATACCCACTGTGCATCAGGCAAGCGTTTTACCACTGGGCTATGTCCCCTTCCTGATTTCACCTGACAGCTTGTATTTCAGCAGTGCTGAATGCTGTCGGCTTAGTGTAAATTGTGAGGGGGCTGCAATCCAGCTAGTTACTGTCCGAACCGAAATGTTAACAACTGCCAAAAATTGCTCTCCTACCTTTATTTTTTGTTAGATTTTACTCACATTTTGTCCAGACAGAAATCTAGAAAAAACCACTGCAATGACACTGATTCCACATACTAGATGATAATTATGTCACCAATATCGACTTCGCTGAGATTGCATAGGACAAAAAGCATGTAATTTTGTGCCGGCTGCCATTTTGACTTTTTATGGAATATTCTTCAAGAGGGGTGACAGGATATGACTTAATCTAGCAACGTCATAACATGTTATATAAAAGCAAACGTGATGACATCATATTAATTTTTTTAATTATGTTTTTGTTTGTTGAAATACACCACTAAAGAGAATTGATTTTATATTAGTTATGTAACATACTTTGGAGGCTTTCACCCCTTTTGAAGAATATTCCATAAAAAAGCAAAATGGCAGCCGGCTAAAAACTGCATGTATTTTTCCCTATGCTATATCAGAAAAGTTGATACTAAAGACATCATTATAGCCTCAAATGTGAAAGCTGTGTCACTGTAATGGTTTTTTAACAACATGTGTGTAGACAAAATTTGTGGGAAATGTAACCGTAATTAAAGGTAGAAGAGCAATTTTTCGTAGTTGTTAACATTTTGGTTCGGACAGTAGATGCTCTACCTGTAATTATGGAAATAAAGAAAACATGGCTATTAATAAACACAAACAGAAAGAAATGTTTGGGTATGGCGCTATGAAATAGAATATTTACAATGTGTGTGCTGAATGTGATAAGGTGTATGGGGGTCTCCCCCAGAAACAGGGCAGCTTGGCCCAGTGGTACAGTGCCCGCCTGATGCGCGGTCGGTCTAGGATCGATCCCCGTCAGCTGACCACTGGGTTTTTTTCTCGACATAACCATATGTCCGACGCCGATATAACCGTAATTAAAATGTGTTGAGTGCGTCGTTAAACAAACCAACCAACCAACCCCCAGAAACAAAATGGGTTAGGTTTAGAATTAGGGTTAAAGGGACATACCCTAGTTTCAGTTCATGAAAATTAACATTAAGTTTAGTTTAATTTACAAACTTGTAACACATTTTGATAAAGTTACAATTGAGTGAAACATGAGTCTTTGACTTTGAAATGGTGAAATACCCTCTAAAATAGAATAAAACTCGACTACATAACTGTTACTTCTCAGAGGCACGTGCCTTTTTAAAAATATGAGAAATGCATTTTTGATATTAAAAAACATCAGGATGACCAAAAACACTTTTATGTACGGAAATGGATACTTTAAACAATAAAATTTAAGTAAAGTATGATTACAGTTATCAAAAAACGCTTCTAATAGTCAAAACTATGTCTTAGTCTTTAAAAACTAGGGTATGTCCCTTTAAGAAAATCATACAGTAATAATAAAAGTCATTTTGGTATCCATTTTACCCTCTAGCAGAAACCCTGGTTGCCGAACATGGAATCAAAGTGTGTTATAATATTTCAGGCTTGTAGCGGAGACGCTGAAGGAAGTGGATGCCGGTAGGAAGTGCTACAGAATGGTGGGTGGCGTGCTCGTGGAACGTACAGTCAGTGATGTGTTACCTGCTCTAATCAACAACAAAGAACAGGTGAGAACTCATAAGCATACAGGGTTCATTCATTTGACCAGAGCAGGGGAGTGGCTGGGAGGGCTCCGACCCCCTAATAATTCTGATTAAAAAATATTACTGGTAGTCAGTCTTAAGGCAGAGTTTAATCTTACTTGTGCGGGCAGTATAGACCAGTGGTACAGTGCCCGCCTGATGCGCGATCGGTCTAGGATCGATCCCCGTCGGCTAACCACTAGGTATTTTTCTCGACATAACCATATGTCCGACGCCGATATAACCATCATTGTAATGTGTTGAGTGCGTCGTTAAATAAACAAACAAAACAAAACTAAATCTTACTTGTAGAAAGAAAGAAATGTTTTATTTAACAAAACACACTCAACACATTTTATTTACGGTTATGTGGCGTCAGACATGTAGTTATGGACCACACAGATATTGAGAGAGGAAACCCGCTGTCGCCACTTCATGGGCTAATCTTTTCGATTAGTAGCAAGGGATCTTTTATATGCATCATCCCACAGACAGGGTAGTACATACCACGACCTTTGATATACCAGTCATTTTGCACTGGATGGAACGAAAAATAGCCTAATGTGCCTAACGACGAGGATCGATCCCAGACCGACCGAGAATCGAACGAATGTTTTACCACTGAGCTACGTCCCGCATCTTTTACTTGTAGAATGCAGCAAATTGGATTTCAGGACATCTAGTTTTCAATCTTTTATAGGGGAGCATACCCCCGAACCCCCCTGGAAACTTTGCTTTACACCCGCAAGTCGGCTTCCCTTCCCTCCCCTCATATATACTTGCTTCCGCCATGTCTGGTTTTGTGTGTTCTAGGTCTTTTACAGCACAAGAAACATACTACATTTTACCATTAGTACCAAGGATCCTTTTACACCATTCCACAGATGGGATAGTGCATACCACGGTCTTTGATATTTCATTGGTGGTGCACTGGCTGCAACGAGAAATAGCCCAGTGGGTTGACTGAAGGGGATCGATCCCATACTGATCATACATCAGGGCAGCACTTACCAGTGAGCTACGTCCCACTCCATATTAACACTATATGGTATAACAGCTGCTGAAAGGTTGTAGAAATTAGAAAACAAATTGTGTTATATTTTAATGCAATTAAAGCTCGATATTGCATTGGTTATTAGGTTTCAAGTTTTGAGGTGAGCATGGTGGTACTTTACGTGGTGTCATAATTTTCGGGCTTACTTGTTTTGAACACAGTGCTTATTATCTTGACTCTTGTGCAATCAAATTCCCTGACTGTGTTTTTCAACCATGATGAGATATAAACATGAAAAGAAGACAAAAACAACAACAGTTTGTTTTGTCTAAAAAAAACCTACTAAGCATGTTGATTTATTAATCATTGGCTAATGGATGTCAAACAGAGAAAAAACCCACTACATTTTCCCATTAGTAGCATGGGATATTTGATATGCACCATCCCACAGACAGGATAGCACATACCACAGTCTTTGATATACCAGTCGTAATGTACTGGCTGGAATGTGAAATAGCCCCACCGACATGAATCGATCCAAAACCAACCATGCATCATAAAATAAAATAAAACAAGCTGTCAATCTGTGTGGACATGACATCTTGCCTGAACCTTAAACAAAATAACTACTACAATTCATATGATTTTTTAAAATTAGTTTTGCTTTTAGCTGTATTTATTTATTTATTATATTTCTTGCTGCTTTTTTTTTCAGATGACTAAACTAATTGAGTCTTTTAAGAAGAAATTAGTAGCAAAAGGTGCAGAAATCAATGATTACCGAGAGCTCCATAATCTTAAAATCCGCGGAGAGGAGTCGCGAGAAACTACAGATCAGCAGAAGGAATCGAAACCCGGAGGGGTGTTAGTGGCCAACGATTCCTAGTACGACATTGTTATATCTAGTAGTGACCTTTTGTATTTTACACAATTTATCACTTCACAAGTGTCATCGCATTTCATCTATTGTTTAAGACAATTTGGAGTCCCGGTATGGTGGAAAGATGATTGTTTTCGTGACGCGGTATGTTTTGGAAGAGATGGTGTGACTAATTTAACTGTTCTATCAATCCTGTAAATACATCTGATTTCATTCATTCTTCGTTTTCGAAGGATTTTGAATAAAGCTTTGTGACAAATTGCATCTACTGGATATTAAATCAGTCACTTTGTGAAGTTGTGTTTTTTTGGTATTTGTTCATTAATTATCCATATATTTCTGTATTGAAAAAGAGTTTTCGTCCAGTAATGAAATTCATTTTTGCAGGATTATCTCATTAATCCATTTTTCATTAAAGCATAAATATATATATACCGGTATAATGTACGGTTTTTTTTAAATATGACCCTACTGTTTTTAGTTTTAGTTGGGTTTTTTAATATGTACCTGGTAGATGAAAAGAGTATTAAATTTAATAATTTTATTTATTGAAAACACAATTTGTTATGCCTATTTAGCAATTTTTTGGTTGTGAAAATTTGGTGACAAAAGGAAATTCCTACAGTAAATTTATGGATATTCAACACAAACAACGGCCATTTTAAAGATCACGTTTTCATTTAAATTAACATAATGCTCTTGTTAACCCCTCCCCCTATCGCTATCACGATATTATAATTTGATCAATATTATTGGATTTTTTTTGGCATGGTTAATTTGGTATTAAATAAATATTTGAATTAATGACTGCCTGTATTTAATTTATGAATAAAAATTACCCCTTATTTACAAAACTTTACGTAATTCTTAATCCAAAACCCCACGCAACATCATGTCATAATATTCCGTGTTGATCCACCCTTCTACCTTTCTGGAGCAAATAAGTCCATTTCTTAAAAACATAGTGTTGCATTGGTTATTTTATTTTGATTAATTTCTTCTTATTTTCAGGCCCGTACGCGGGGGGTGCGACGTTTGTGTACGCACCCCCACCCCCCGTCCCAAATTACTAAAGGTCCACTTTTCTCAATTAAATTTAAATAACGTTACATAATCGTTGCTGTTTTGAGGGGTTATTTTTATGTTGGTCCCATCACGAGCAATTCGCACACACCCATTAAAAATCCTGCGTACGGGTGTGTGTGTGTGTATGTATAATATATATATATACTAGTATATGGATGGGAAGACTACATGGCATTGTGGTTAGGTTATTGGCTTTAACAACATGTACATGTCAGGGCTCGAACTAAAGAATTTATCAACCACGGCAATTTAAAAAAAAAAATTGTCGTCGGTGAAAGGGCCCACCGACGGCAATTTTGAGCATGCCGACGGCAATTTTTTTTAGACTGACTTTTTCAGCAATTAAACATAACTAAAACGTTATTTTTCTGTATCATACAGTGTGTACATGTAGTCAAATTTCTTCAGTTTATGTCAATATACTTCAATAACAAGAATTTATTATAAATGGAATCATGGACTACTGACATAAGCTAACATTTAACGGAAACTGGTGTTGCCCAAGTTTTAGGTGAATATGACATGAAAATTGTTCTATGGACGACATTAAATTGTATACGGTGTTCTCGTTGAATAAAAGGTAAGTATGACGGTTGCGCGTCCCCCCACCCCCACCCCACCATTTAAATAAAACGGCAAACTAAAAAACTGAAAAGCAAAAAAAAAAAACCACACGCCCAACAACCACGTTTGGTTGTATATCGTAGTATGTTGCTCGACCTTGTAGAAATACCCATCCCTTTTTTTTGCTCCTCCGTATCTCGTACTAAAAAGTTGGTATGATGTACAAGCTGCCTTATTTTTGTGCACTGTTAAAATGTAGTTCAGTTGAAATAGAGTGTCGGTGTGACATTCACGGGTATTAGTTTTACTAAACCGATAAATAATAAAGCTATTTTTTAAACGATCCCCTGCTGTGAGGCAACATTTTTCTGTTATTTGTATCTCATTCTTCATTTTGTCGGCAATTTTTATCCGGCGGCACAAAAGTGCCATCGGTGACGCCCCAACCGACGATGCCGCCGTTAAGTTCGAGCCCTGCATGTAGTTGGGGGAAAAAAATTATGTTTTACTTAATACATTTTAATTACGGTTATATGGCGAAGGACCACACAGATATCAATTCCACCACGCAGTGGGCTACTCTTCAGTTAGCTTTTGTTTTGTTGGTTTGTTTAACGACGCACTCAACACATTATTAGACGGTTATATCGGCGTCGGACATATGGTTATGTCGAGAAAAAAACCCAGTGGTTAGCTGACGGGGATCGATCCTAGACCGACCGCGCATCAGGCGGGCACTGTACCACTGGGCTATGCTGCCCGCTCTTCGGTTAGCAGCAAGGAATCTTTTCGGTTTTGTAATGCATCATTTCACAGGTAGGCCTAAGATAGTATATATGGGGCCTAATTCACTAAACTCTCGCAACTTTGCGATCTCGCAGTGCAATGCTAAAATACTTGCAGAGGATGCTTTGTTGTCTAGCAGAGGGTAAGAGAGCTTTGAGAATTAGGCCCATGGTCTTTGTTACATCAGTTGTGGGACACTGGCTGTAATGAAAATAAACTTTAGTCCGTCCTACAGGGAACGCCTTTGTTCATACTATGAAATTTAATACAAGTTATTTGTAAGCACATTGGTTTCTAAATTTCGCACAAAAAAAGGTGATTTTTTAAAATTATTAGGCCCTATTTCCAAAACACTTACTTTTCTTTATACGTCAAACCAAACTGAAATTATTTTTTAAAAAAACAACAGACTGATTGGGAAAACATCTGAAAAGATAGATAAAATAGTGTGTGTCCTGGACATTAGTGCTTGAACACTGCTCAAAACTGAATGAAAGGCAAGGAAAATTGTTTCATGGGAGATAACTCGTTTAGTGCTATTTTACACAGAGTACTTTCCCTTATTCTTAGTTCACTAGAGATGTTAAATAAATATATAACTGAAGTGGGTTTTTTTAAAAATAATTTAAACGAGTCACTCATGTACGGACGCAATAATATGACGTATTAATTATAAGATTTACAGTATATAAAGCATCATAATGCTTAAGAGAGCGATGTTATATATAAAGTATGTTAACGTTACTTATTACACAGGTGCCATGGGGTATTTGCTATAACAGACATTGGCATTGCTATAAACTAAATAACCGGCAAGCGCTGGCGTTCTTCTTCCTCACTAATTACTAATTTGGGGACAAATTATAATACTCATTTTTATTTAGTATGATTATTCTGCATCGTTGATTCGGTGGAGGGGGCGTGGAGATGGACTCGCAGTGACAAAACGTTTTTCACACATTTTAAAATGTCTATCCGTACAAGTAACTCGCACACAAAGGTAATGGTACCGTGTATTAGATGCCACAGTAATTTATGGCATTATGTCATATATACCAAAAGTCTACATCCATGTAAACATACACATACTACACTAGCGCGAGTACTGTCCGAATGTCCGTTTAGCACTTTTACTGTCAGAATATGTAGTCTTAAACCACACGTGTTGGGTCATTCACTATGATGTGGTTTGAACGCCTCGGACTAAAGTGATGTCTTGTCTATGCGGTTTTCTCCTTGGTTTTCTAAAGACATTTACGGTTCATACTGATTCAGCTGTTAAAGGGACGGACCCTAGTTTCAAACCGTGAAAATTAACACTAAGTTTATTTAATCTACAAACCTATAACACATTTGGATAAAGTTACAACTGACTTTGAAATGGTGAAATACTCTAAAAATAGCCTAAAACTCGATTTCATAACTTACTTCTCAGACGCACGAGCGTTTTTAAAAATATGATAATTTCATTTTGTGATATTAAAAACATCAGGAAGACCAAAATCACTTTGTATGGAAATTGATAATCTAAGCCATAAAAGTAAAGTTTGATTTCAGTTGTCAAAACGGCTATAATAGCTAAATAAATATGCCTTAGTGTTTAAAAACAAGGGTATGTCCCTTTAAGGACCAACTAACGGCTGTTACGCCAATATTGACATGACGGAAAGGTACACAGTCCTAAACCTTTTAACATAGGGTACAGTACTTCTGGTTAAAACTTTAAGCTTCTTGCATTCATCTGACTGGGTTTTTTCTCGTTCCAACCAGTGCACCACAACTGGACAAAGGCCGTGGTGTGTGCTGTCCTGTCTATGGGAGAGTGCATATCAAAGATCCTTCTTTTTAAGCTACTTTCTTAAAGTTTAATTTTTATACACCATGTGTGTTTTTGGTTGTCATTATGTGTATTGCAACTCAAGACTGTAATTTGTATTCAAAACATAGATAACATTTTATTTAATTAAAAGTGAAACAACTAAAACGCCAAGCATGTATATGATCAAGTATATATGAAATCTGTTGGGGTTGGGAATTGCTTTCATGCGTATGTTAAGAATGAATATGTATTTTAGCAACAACAAAACAATCGAATGGGACTACTGTAATACTGTACGTAGAGACTATACTAACGCAGAACTGCACATACCATTGATTTACCATGGCCGTTCCAGAAGTTGTTTTCATCTGTCTGTTTAACGTCGGTGGGCACATTGGGATATTTCTCGTGACAACCAGTGCATCACGACTGAATATCAAAGGTCGTGGTATGTGTTATCCTCTCTCTGGGATAGTGCACATAAAATACCCCTTGTTACTAATGGAAACAAATAGCGGGTTTCCTCTCCAAGACTGTGTCAAAATTACCAAATGTTTGACATCCAATAGCTGATTATTAATAAATCAATGTGCTCTAGTGGTGTCGTTAAACAAAAGTCTATATGAAAAAAAGAAAGAAATTTAACCTTTGTAAACTGATTGCAATTTATTGAATTTTTATTTTATTTTATTGACATTCAGATTTTGTTTCATAAAGTATATATATTATGGTCGGTATTTGTTTAAACTTAGTATAATATGTTTTTATACGAGTCTTGACCTTTATTATAAATTCCAGTAGCGGATCCAGATCATTTAGGGGGACCCCAGTGACATGAGGCGAAATGCCTAGGGAACTTTGGGGGAGGTTTGAAGGGGGATCGTAAAACAGATAAAAATTAATATATAATAAAATATATAACTGTCGCACATTTAGGGGTGGGGGGCGGGCGGGCCTCTGCCACACACACACACCTAGATCCGCCTCTTATTTTTTTTATTATTATTATTTTTTTTTTAGTTTAACGATGCACTCAACACATTATTAGTACGGTTATATCGGCGTCGGACATATGATTATGTCGAGAAAACATACCAGTGGTTAGCTGACGGGGATCGATCCTAGACCGACCGCGCATCAGGCGGGCACTGTACCACTGGGCTATGCTGCCCGCTGATCCGCCTCTGAAGTCGCATGCCAATTCTACGGTTCTCTTTTTTTCTTCTTCTTCTTCTTTTTTTGGCGCAGACGGGCTATTGACCATCATGACAAAGGACATGCAATGTTCGCCAGACCTAACAGACACGATATGATGGTGATCGTCCTTTATTGTCACCACCCAGACAGTTAATTAATCATCGGCTGATAATGGATGCATTTTATGCTCGGCTAAACTGTCATCCGTCTTAATTTCCGCCCCGGAAAATCGCCGACACGGTCAGCTCGTCTGGAGTTGCATGACAGATGATTAAATTAGGAAATGTTTATTTTCTAAATCTGTTATATCTGTTATATAGCTGATACATGTAGAACTATGTGTATAAAACATGGCAGGAATGTCAGTTTAATGACACTTCACAACAATGTTTATTCAAAGGCATGAGACGGTCACTTCTGGCGTAGCCAGGATTTTATATTCGGGGTGGTAGGGGAGAACCCATATTAGGGACCAGCCCACACTTTACGTGTGTATGTACTGATGTATGAATATCTAGATATTGTATGTATATCAAGGTTGACTGTTACATACATAGATATTAAAGCACTGGCGCAGGGGATAATTAAAAAATTTCTGGCCTCAGAAATTGTCCCATGCGGTTGCTGGGACTCGAACCTATGGCACCGAATCGCCTGCAAATAGCAGACTAATCACGATGAGTTCTGAGCTGTCCAGACATCCGTACATACGTATGTATGTATGTATGTATGTATGTATGATTTTATAAGTTTGATTGAGGGCATGGAACCCACTACCATCAGCTCGCTACGCCTCTGGTCTTGACTGCTGCCAATAGAGAAGTTTCACAACACGGGTTACGGATAATCATAGTGGGCCCGACTTTACAAAGCCTGTTTATGTCATACACGTGTGTGTAAATATATGTACATTTACTGTGCTTAAAGACCTGCGTATTTCTCGCTACATCAAGTACACCACGACTGGTATATCAAGGACCGTGGTATGTGCTGCCCTGTCCAAAAGCCGATGATTAATAAAATCAGTGTTCTCTAGTGGTATCGTTAAACGTGTAAACATGCCCAATGATTCGTTTTCAGTCGTATATAGCTATCCTATAATATGAATAAATGTTGTTATCAAATTCGGGCATTTTTTGTTTAATTTGGGAAAAAACCCCAGTCTTAACCCCCCCTCCCCCACAATCCTCACCCTTTCCCCACAAAATTGGGAGCCCGTACGCCTATGTTAACCATTGTAGCTACCACAAACAGGTCGATTATACTCGAAAATCTAATTTTTTATTTTTTATTTTTTAACGACGCACTCAACACATTATAATGACGGTTATATCGGCGTCGGACATATGGTTATGTCGAGAAAAAAAACCAGTAGTTAGCTGACGGGGATCGATCCTAGACCGACCGCACATCAGGCGGGCACTGTACCACTGGGCTATGCTGCCCGCTTACTCGAAAATCGGTCGCTGTTTTTCTACCCATGTGATGGTCGATTATCAAAACCCATAATCGATTGTGAGATTGACGTAAATATTTTGGGGTTTGGTTTTGTTTTCATGTGTACCTAAAGAAGAAAGAAAGGAATGTTTTATTTAACGACGCACTCAACACATTTTATTTACGGTTATATGACGTCAGACATATGGTTAAGGACCACACACAGATTATGTGAGGAAACCCGCTGTTGCCACTTCATGGGCTACTCTTTTCGATTAGCAGCAAGGGATCTTTTATTTGCGCTTCCCACAGGGGGCATAGCACAAACCATGGCCTTTGTTGAACCAGTTATGGATCACTGGTCGGTGCAAGTGGTTTACACCTACCCATTGAGCCTTGCGGAGCACTCACTCAGGGTTTGGAGTTGGTATCTGGTTTTAAAATCTCATGCCTCGACTGGGATCCGAACCCAGTACCTACCAGCCTGTTGACCGATGGCCTAACCACGACGCTACCGCATAAAGAACAAAGATATTCATTAGTTACTAAAGATTATTGTTGCCATGTGTAGGGTGGACACGGTAAAAGGTGCATGGTCCTTATAACTCAACTCCTCCTAAAATCCGTACAATTCTAACCGATTGTGTAATCGATAATTGATCGGTTGGTGCCGACCGATTATAACCGATGAACGATGATAAAATGCCAATCGATTCCCAGCACTACAAACAGGAAATCAAAAACACACTGAATATACAGACACCGATCTTGTAATCAAAGAATGTATTAAACATTTTATTTTAGTGGTTAGAAAACTATAGCAGCAAACTGGGAGCAGTCTCTTTAAGTGTTAAAATATTGTGATTGTGTTACTGGAGAAACAAATTCGTTGCACTCACATACTTCGAACACCAGTAGAACATCTATTTATATACCGCGACTTTTGATTAGCCCCTCGGGGAGCACTGGTCACTGGCGTAGAAAACGGAGGGCAAGGGGGTGGGGGCATACCTC
>JAECMU010065955.1:0-10381 GCA_016106625.1 Dracogyra subfuscus
ACAGCCCTGTTTATTACCAAAAATCTATCTTAATTTTTATCACTCATCTCGTTTCGTTGACGTACCCTGTAAGGTTGTATTGTGCTAATCGATGACGTCATCGTGTGATGTCAAAATGTAACGTCCCACTTGGCGTTCTAGTGAGATGTATCACTTTGATATGTACCAAGATATTTTTAACCATATGGGTAATAATATAAGTTTAATAAATGCAATCACCTACTGTATGTCCATCATGTTTTGGTAACTATGGTATTTGTTTTTTCAGACATGTTAGTGGGATTGATCAAAAGGCTAAATATCTCTCATTTTACAACAATAAATGTTATAAAAATCAAATGAAGCTTACCCAACACCAATCTTATGTTAAAATAATACATTAAAAAGAATTATAAAAATAAGATTAAATAAAAAAAAAATGATGATTGGATCTAACATGAAAAGAAACATCTGGTGCCTGGTAACCCATGTACAGGTTACCATAAATTACCAGCCTGCTAACCTATATATTAGCATAAACAAAATAAATGTTTGACCCTCGCATGTCAACTTTTTTTTTTTTAATTTCCTGCAGTATGACATCGATTTTTTAAAAAAAAAAAAATTTTTTTAATATATATATCATTTATTGTCCCCAGAAACATAGGCGATGTCAGGGTTGGGGAGCCCCGAGTCATCACCGTACATAATTTTCATCATCTTTTTATTATATGGGGGAAGACAAGTGTTTTTAAACCTTTTTTTTTTTTACATCACAAACATTCATTTATTCACACACACACACACCATCTAAAACAAGCTATTTCCACCCCTCTAAACATACCATTTGACTTATGTAGCTTGTATATTTTGAAAATTATCTACAGCAATAGTCCTATAATTCTTGAAGGATAGATATATTTTTTTTCAAGCATTCATTCATTTCTAATAAAATGTTGATATACACCCACTCACAGAACCATGCACACATAATTAATAACAGTATGTTCCCTCAGCCTCCTTGTCAAGAAAAATAACTACCAAAAACAACTTGTTCACATATTATGTCCTTTTCTAGTGTTAGTACAAGTTGTTGGGAACCAGCTAAAAAATAAACAAATAACTTAACACTGCTCCCCATAATATTTGGTAATTACATGTTTATTACAATGGGAATATTTTGATACAGTGACAAAGTGACTGTGAACATGAAACAAAGTAGTCATTGTAACCAGATCTAACTGTATTGTTATGTTGTACATTGTATTATTGGAAATGTTTCAAAGATTCATTGGAAATTAAATATCTTTACTCAAACTGTCACATGCTTGTTTGTCTGTTTTGGCATTAATATATTTATATAGGGATATTATGTTTAATTAAAATCAATTAATATATGTTTATAGGTACCCGAATAATGTGTATGACAATTTGACAAACTGAGTGTTCTGCATTTACCGATGTTAAACAATATAAAAATCTCCAGCTGTTTGCCATTTGTATTCAAGATGTCATGTTTTGCTTGGAGGGATATAGCTCAGTGGGTTGAGTGCTTGCTTGAGGTTCTTTTGTCACAGGATCGAACCACCTCGATGGGTTCATTCAGCTGATTTGGGTTTTTCTCATTCCAACCAGTGCACCACAATTAAACAAAGGTTGTGGTATGTGCTTTCCTGTTTGTGGGAAAATGCATATAAAAGATCCCTTGCTTCATTAGAAAAAATTTAGCAGGTTTCTTCTGATGATTACCAAATGTTTGACACCCAGTAGCCGATGATTAATTAATCAATGTGCTCTAGTGGTGTTGTTAAACAAAACAAACTTTCATTGCTGTGTTAACATATGCATTGCAAAGTTGAAATATGTACATGTGGCTATATAACAACATTATATTTTTATTTTAAATAATATACAAATAAATATTTTACAGTTTCAGAGTACATAAATACTATGATAGTTAAATTCAAAGAATATGTAATACTTTTAATGGTGAATTTCATCTTTTGTTTGTCTTCTTTCTTGGACATTTGTGAAATGACAGCTGCAAAGAAACACACAGAAGCAATATTATTTCTTATTTTAAAAATGCATGACTTCATAAGTATTTATTTTTGGTGTTCTTGAGAAATGTTATAAAATGGACGTCTGTTCTTATTGAAGCAACAGGAAAGCACATCTATCTATTTATGATTCATACACAAACACACATGCACACACACACACACACACACACACACACACACACACACAAACAAGACTATACCAGAATTTGCTCCATATTTGATGTTTTTATCAGTCCCTTTTTAAATGTCGGTACAAAACAATCTTTATAAACCGGATACCCCTTAATACCAGACGGTCTTCTTGGTCCCATGGGTGTCTGGTTTAGAAGGATTTCACAATATCCTGGATATAATTTTACAAAAGAGTCCAAGGTGTGTAATGTCAATACTTTGCATTCATTGTAGTTTACACTATCGATTACTACCTAAAACAAGAAATGCATACCCAGTTTGTACAAACACAATTAATGTCGTACAATATCAGGGGTGACGGAGGCAGTATGGCTATGGCCATACTACTTTTTGGGCCAGGAAATATTTTTTCTTTTCCTATGGAGCTCGCATAGTGTTTTTTCTTTTCCTATGGTACTCGCATAGTGTAGATACATATATTGCTTTCATGGTCGTACCAACTTTTTAATTGTTTCCAACACTCCTTAATATATTATGGTGGTTCACTGTGTTATACTGCTGGTGATCCCTGGCACCTGCCAGTGCAAGCGGTCCCTCCTTCCCCCTCCCCAACTTTCTGTCTTGGACGAAAGAGCTTGCTACACAAGCACTTGCGCCCACGACAGGCGTGTGCTACAACAGCTTGCTCTGAATGTGCACGTTAAACCCTATGACCTGACCTGACCTGCATGTAAAAATAATGTTTGGTTAAGATAAAATCCTCAAAATATAAGCGCAAAAAATATGTATGAACTGCAATAATTGGGATTGCATAATTGCATATTTGGGATTGTTATTCACATAACAGTGTATAGGTCAATGTACTCCACATTTCTTACAATAATTAAACTTTTTGAGTTGAATTGTAAGGTGTACATGACAGTCGGGATGACTGATTGCTGTGCTTGGTGATGTAATTAGAAATTTAATGTGTGTTTTTTATTTGTTTGTTTTTTTATCCCTGCCACAGATATTTATCTTGGTCATTATGTTGTGTATGATATAACAGAGATATACAATAGGACAGTGATTGTGTTGCCACAGACTGTATAATTTATGCATGTTGTTCTGTGTAGTGATGTGTAATGTAAAATACAATGAACACCTAGTATCAGTATTATCCCCCTTGGACTGTTTAGTATAATTAATTCTGGAATTACCTTTTACAAATCTAGCATATGCTTTCCTATCTCCATAAATAAATGCAAATAAAATAATGTTGTTTATTAGAAAAAAGAAACTAGGCTGGAACCAGCAAACTTTCTCTTTTTTTCTCTCTTTTTTTTATTATTATTTTTTGTTTTGAAGGGGAGGAGAGGGGTTTTAACCTGAGTTGTTATTTTTCAATTTTTTTCAATATTTCTAAGACGTGTCTATCCAATGAAAAACTGCTACACTAAAATGCAGAGGTAACAGTTAATATAAACTGTTTTTAGCTCTGTAATGAGTGGAGAACCAGCCCACACTTTTATCCGATATTATCTTTGACTATTCTTCCTCTATGCAGGCGAGACGTAGCCAAATGGTAAAGTGCTCGCTTGATAAGTGGTCGGTTTGGGATCGATACCCGTCAGTGGGCCCATTGGGCTATTTCTCACTCCAGCCAGTGTACCACGACTGGTACATCAAAGGTTGTGGTATGTGCTATTCTGTCTGGGATGGTGCATATAAAAGATCCCTTGCTACTAATGGAAACATACCAGCCTCGGTGGCCTAGCAGTTAAGTCGCCAGACAATAGGCTGGTAGGTACTGGGTTCGCAGCCCGGTACCGGCTCCCACCCAGAGCAAGTTTTTAAGGACTCATTGGGTAGGTGTATGGCCGCTACACCCTCTTTTCTCTTTCACTAACAATAACAACTAACCACTAATTTCTATTCTGTCCCGGACAGACAGCTCAGATAGCTGAGGTATGTGCCCAAGACAGGCATGCACTATAACAGCTTGCTCTGAATGTGCACCTTAAACAATATTGAAATTGAAATGAAAAATTAAAAAGAGAAGTCCATGAAGTGGCGACAGTGGGTTTCCTCCTTCAATATCTGTGTGGTCCTTAACCATATATCTGACGCCATATAACTGTAAATAAAATGTTTTGAGTGCTTTGTTAAATAAAACATTTCCTTCCTTCTTCCTTTAATTAGATAAGTAAATAACCAGTGCTAAACTGTAGTGTTGTGCACAATGAGTTATATTTTATCCTGCCAGGCATCTTTACACAGCATGTGTGTGACGCAATTGTTGTTAGTGTGGCATTCAGTGGAACATTTGTAATTTTGTATGCTCACTTACCGAGCTCACAAGTCCACTGAGAGGTTTTGTGGGTTGTACAGGACTCGATCCGGCCCCTATGTACAATGGTTCACTGGAGACCATTGGCATTCTAACAACCGCTGAAAAACAAATACATTTTTTGTAACATTATGGTATTTTATTTTGACCATTTTAAAGCGCATTCAATCCTGAAAGGTACGGTTATAACCAAAATTATTTCCAGAAAATATTTCTTGTTTTGAGTGTAGTAAAGCAGTATTATTTAGTCTTAAACGGATGGAAACTAATTGGGTTAATGTGTTCATTTATATCTTCACAGATTAATTTGTCATATTTGCACGTGAAACTGCAACATTTACTGTACTGTTGGACTAATGGGATCTGGTTTTGTTTTTGTTTGTTTGGTGGGTTGTGTTTTTGGAAGGGGGTGTTCTAGATAATGACATTAAGATCAGGTTGGGTTTTTTTTTGGTTTTTTAATTTAGCATTGTAAGTAAATTCTTCTTACCATGAACAGATTTGTCATTGACTGTCAACCACAGGTCTTTAGTTTCATCATCATGATCCACAGCCACACGATTTGGCCCACTCTGAATTATAAGAAAGAACCCAAGCATACATGTATGCTTAATTAACAAGATATGTATTTCCCAATAACATACGTGTATGACAGTTTTTGTCAAATTTGATTCATGTTTAAGATATCATATTGTCATCATTTAAAATGAGTTTGCTGATGGACAGTAAAATCATTGGGAATGATTTGTCTTCTGATTATTTATACCATTTTAATTTTTATATATTACTCAAATGCTAAAGCCCATAGGAATCGGTCAAAAAGCTTTTGCCACATTGGTCCTATATATCAAATAAAAATAACTTCTAAAACAAAATAATCATCAACAACAGTGCTAGTTTATTCTCTAGATGCTAAGAAATTGCTTTTGAGAGCACCCTAAAATCAATATTTCACAATTGAGCATGTCCTTGCACCCCTAAGATCGCTCATCCCAAATTTAAATATCCTTCCTATGGGCCTAATGTCAGTGCACCCGTATACTCACAGTATCTAATGGAAGACCTACAACCACTGGTGTTTGCAAAGCGCTGTTTTGCTTGTCAGGTCTTGGCACAACGACCACATAGATGCCTTGCTCCACAATGTAGATGCCAAACGTGGATGGCCGGAACCTGGCATTGCTGACCACAGTGACAGGTAGCCCTGATGCTGCACCAGACTCCAGCACCAAAGACAGCTTGTAGCGAGGTCGAAGGTCATTTCCAGAGAAGAATGGAATGCTTAAATATGACTGAGGAGTCCCAAAGAATTGAGCCTTGCCATCTACAGCTTTAACGTTTCCAGTGTGACCCATCCATATCTTCCCAGATCTTTCCTTCCAGTTGTTTAGGAAGTCAAAATGAAACTCCATTTGGCATTTGGGTTCTAGAAAATATACATGTATATATTGTAGTTGAGTTACCATGTTGCTGTATTGGCGGTATATAATAATACAGAGTGTATAATAGCCAGATTCGATAATGCTGGAGTCATTTGCATGGTATTTCACAGTTAACATATTTTCCTTAGGACAACTGAAACAAGTCTGATCATTCAAAATATTGTTAAATGGACTGTCCTCAGTTTGCTACCATTGTAAATGTGTAAGATATTTTCGATTAACAGTCATTTTTATCATTCTTTTCTATTTTTCATTCTTCTTTTTTTCTTTTTTCTTTTTTTTGACAACAAAATATATATATAATATGTTTTCTTGTTTAGAATACTAGTGTCTGTATATTCAGTGTGTTTGCGGTCATTTGCTGTTTGTAACAGTCACTTTTCATTTAGCGTTTTAATATATTTGTTCATGCATATAAAATTATTGGAAGGTAAAATCCACTTTATGCAACTACAAACAGGACGACCAAAAACACCTTGTTTATACAGACACTGATATTCTAAACAAGAAGACATCTTCAATATATAATTTAAGTCATCAATGACAGTAACCTCAGAATAGTTCCTTTAATGCTGCTACTTTAATACCAGGTAATTAATTTTAATTCCTGCTGACGCATGGCCAGTACTTGGTTTTGTCAAGTAACCAACATGGTGGTCTTTGTTCCTAATCTGTTGTATTTCATAAAATCAGTTTTAAGACACTAAACGAAAAATGCATACCCTTTTGTTGATTTGTGCCTAGATCCACCGGATGTTTAGCTGTTGTGGAATGCTGAGGTGCTTGTTCTGGTTGGTGTTCTGACTGATGCTTCTGTCTGTCTTTGCGTGGCTGCTGTGATTCTGGTTTAATCTGAGAGCTGCCTTGAGTATATTGTCCAAGACGAGAGAGATCTACGTCATTTGGTCCCAACTGGGAGTCGTTTAAATTATTTGGATTCAGATAAGAATGGTCTAAGCCATTGCGATTCAGGTAAGAGGCATCTGAATGATTTGGATCCAGTTGAGAGTAGTCTAAATTATTTGTTCCCGGTTGAGAGTGGTCTGACGTCTTTGAAACCAAGCCTGACTTGTTTAACTTGTTTTTACCTGCTTCAGACTTTTCTAAATTATTTGGATTCAGATAAGAATGGTCCAAATTGTTCGGATTCAGATAAGAGTTATCTAAATTTGGATCAAGTTGAGAGTAGTCCAAATTATTTTTTCCCGGTTGAGAGTGGTCTGACGTCTTTGAAACCAAGCGAGACTTGTCTAAGTTGTTTTTACCTTTTTCTAAATTATTTGGATTCAAATAAGAATGGTCTAAATTGTTTGGATTCAAATAAGAGTTATCTAAATTATTTGGATCAACTTGAGAGTGACCCAAATTGTTTGGATTCAGATAAGAGTTATCTAAATTATTTGGATCAACTTGAGAGTGACCCAAATTGTTTGGATTCAAACGAGGGTGTTTTAAATTATTAATATCCAGTTTGGAGTGCTCTAAATTATTTGAATTCAAATATGAGTGTCCTAATTTGTTTGGATTCAAATAAGAATCGTCTATATTATTTGGATCTAGTTGAGAATGTCTTAAATTGTTTGGATTCAAATAAGAGTGGTCTAAATTGTTTGGATTCAGTTGGGAGTGCTTTAAGAAATTTGGATTCAGCTCGGAGTCCTTTAAGTTATTTGAATTCAGTTGGGAGTGGTCTATATTATTTCGATCCAGTTTGGAATGCTCTAAATTGTTTGAATCCAAATGAAAATTATCCGGCTTCAGTTGAGAATGGCTTGCGGAGGATCCCTGTGGTGGTTGGTCTTTATTAAGTGCACTCTGGTAGAGATATTCATTTGGATACTGTAAATCTTCTGCATTGAAAGAATCGCCTGCTTGAGGAATGGTGTCGCCTGATTGAGTCTGATATTCATTACTTGCAGTGGAAGGACGACTATAATCGATATTTGGTGTATTTGTCTTTCTCGATTTATCGGGAAAACCTTCTGTATCGTCTTTACTTTGAGGACGATTATAGTCCACAGCAGCAGCCTCTCGAGCTCCGATGATAAACTGATTTCGGTTAAATCGATTGTTGTTAAATTTGTTACCATTTCGCCGATTATTCACATGTAAGGTTCCTCTATATACGTTAGATTTTCCACTAGGATGTCGATTTTGACTAGATTCTTGAACCTGGTGTGTTTCGTTTGTATCTTGTTCCAAGTCCTTAGTTTTGAATGGGTGTCTAGCCTGTTTGGGGGAAGGTGCATTGAGCTGATATTCATCTAGAGGAGTGTCTTCAGCAGGTACAGCCGTTTTAGTCACGAATATTTCAACCTTATGTGGTGCGACGTTTCTGTCGTTTCCCGAACCGCGCGTTTCCCCTTCCACCGTGTCGCTGTTAGCGTTGGTGGCTTTGTCGTCATCATCTCGGAACGATCGTAAAATGGTATTGTGTAGAGCTCTGCTCACTGTACTCGTGTCTGACTCCGAATTATCATCGGACAAGTCAGGAAGATAGTGTTGTTGTGGTGTAAATATGAAATTTAGATCCTCGTCGCTGAATAACGACAGAGGGTCTATACGTCTCCTCTGTGGTGATCGGTGTGGCAATGGTTCCTCATGTTCTTGGTAAGCTTGGCTGGATCTTTGTTGGGACGTTCTAGAGACTCTGTCAGATGGTCTGCCCAGTGACAGTGTTGAAGATGACTTGATACAAAGAATGAGAAGTACCCGTATATATATTGTTTCCATCGTTGATTCACAGTACCTTGAATGAATATTAAGAAGATACCAGTTAATTTTCAGACGTACATGGGGCCTGACACACGTTAAATATATACAAATAATGTAACGAAGATCCGCCCTATTGGTGTAAAGTGCGAAAGTATATTTTCACAGGTTCATAAAATATGTTGTCAGTATTATATTGGTTATTAATTTTTTTAAAACGTATCGCACAACTACACTTCATTTCGTGTGCATTATTGTTATAGAGATGAATATTGGTGATACACATTATGCCGACGTGTAAAGTTCGTGTAGTGTAAGAGGAGGCTTCTATTGCTATATAGTTATTCTGATCTGACATGTGCGTGTGTGTGTGTATTGTGGAGGATCTATTACCTATGTGACAATATGTTACCACAGAGCTCATTAACACTAGGTTTTAGAGTAATTTTTAGTATAGTTAAAAGTTGGTAGCTATAATAGCTGTTGATGCATGGTATCGTGGTCTATTAGAGTCCGCCGTGCGGCCCAATACCTCTAACTTCAGCACTCGAGGTTTCTGTTACGGTTACCCTTAGTCCATTGATACATGGTATTGTGGTCTATTAGAGTCCGCCGTGCGGCCCAATACCTCTGACTTCAGCACTCGAGGTTTCTGTTAGGGTTACCCTTAGTCCATATCAGTCTAGACTACCCATTGACCAGTCAAGTTTGGGTGTCCCTAACAGAAGCCAAAGCTCCTGCCGGCATAGCTCTCTGTGTTACTGAGACATACAAGCCCCCTCACCACGTCAAGGAATGGACTATGGAGGGGTTGAAACTTGGTGTTAAATAGAATATCTGCTGTTATAACTTTTCAATAGGATTCTACTTTGTGTAAAATGCCAATCTCAGGATCGTTTGTAACAATTATTACATAATACATTTTAAGTATCTCAACAGACTGGTTTGTTTGGAATTTAACCCAAAAAAAACCCCACCAATATGATACACAATTGATATAGGACCTAGATAGAAAATACCTCGGTGGATTTACAGAGCTTGATCGTTCCTACAAGCTGTTGGACGTCCGATGAGCGCATACCTCTACCACTGAGTTCCATTCTGTTACTTAAAAATTTTAGGAACGAAATGTTTTATTTAACGACGCACTCAACACATTTTATTTACGGTTATATGGCGTCAGACATATGGTCAAAGACCACACAGATATTGAGAAAGGAAACCCGCTGTCGCCACGTCATGGGCTACTCTTTTTGGTTAGCAGCAAGGGATCGTTTATATGCATCATCCCATAGACAGGATATAACACATCACGGCTTTTGTTACACCAGTTGTGGAGCACAGGCTGAAACGAGCAATAGTCCAATGGGCCCACCGACGGGAATCGATCCTAGATCAATATCGCATCAGGCGAGCGCTATACCACTGAGCTATGTCTCGCCCCATTGTTACGTAAGAAGAACTCGTCTGGTGTTTTTAGACCCACAGTGGGATTATTAATGTATTACAATACAAACATGCACAACACTTGAAGAAATGCAACCTGGAAAAACACTTCGAAAATACGTGATATTATGCACATTCGAACCTGTCTTAAGCGGTAACACAATATGTAGTTAAAAGTGGCCGTTTAAGACAGATGGACGCTTAACACAGACTATCACTTTTACAGTCTTTATTATTATTTCCGCCCACCCCCATCCAGGGCCGTACCCTCGGAGGGG
>JAECMU010065958.1:0-10887 GCA_016106625.1 Dracogyra subfuscus
TTATTTTATTGTTACTGTATAAAACTGGCGAGTGGATGAAGAAACTTGGCTAGTAAGTGTTATGATTTACTAGCCAGCAGCAAGTGAAAAAAAAGTTCTGCATTGAGCCCTGGTATACTTTTATTATCTTAAATATTCTTATTTTTATAGATTATGTTTTATCTTGATTGTCTTAAATGTTTGTAATTCCATATCATTTCTATGATGATAATGTTAAAACATTAAATATGAATATTTCAGGAACCACAGCTCTACAGCTGGCTGCAGCAAAAGGTCATACGAATATCGTTCAACGATTATTACAGGTGACTATAGTTTAGTTTGTCCCATCCCGTAAGGAAGTTTTTTGTAAATAATTTCAGTTTGGCATCACGTAAGAAGAAAATTAAAAGTGTTTTGGAATTTTAAAAAATGACTTAACCATATGTCTGATACCATATATCCATAAATAAAATATGTTTATTTTTTATTTTATAGTGCATCAAATACTCATATTTTTAACATCACATTTGACTAAATTGCATTTTGGCGCCACATAGCCCAGTGGTAAAGCACTCGCTTGATGTGCAATCAGTCAGTATCGATCCCCGATGATGGGCCATTGGGCTATTTCTTGTTCCAGCAAGTGCACCATGACTGGTATATCAAAGGTTGTGGTATGTGTTATCTTGTCTGTTGGATGGTGCATATAAAATATCACTTGCTACTTCACTAAGAGTCACAATAGGTCAAAATGACCAAATGTTTGACATCCAGTAGCTGATGATTAATAAATCAATATGCTCTAGTGGTATTGTTAAACAAAACAAACCTTATTTGCTACTAATGGAAAAATTTAGCAGGTTTCCTTTAAGACTATATATCAAAACTACCAAATGTCTGACATCCAATAGCCGATAATTAATAAATCAATGTGTTCTAGTGGTGTCATTAAACAAAACGTTTTTTGTGCTACTAATGAAAAATGTAGCAGGTTTCTTCTCTAAGACTCAAAATTACTAAATGTTTCATATTCAGTGGGTGATGATTAATAAATCAATGTGCTCTAGTGGCGTCATTAAAAAAAAATTGCCTCGGTTGTGTCGTGGTTAGGCCCTTGGTCAACAGGCTGGTAGGTACTGGGTTCGGATCCCAGTTGAGGCATGGGATTTTTAATCCTGATACTCCAAACCCTGAGTGAGTGCTCTGCAAGACTCAATGGGTAAGTGTAACCCACTTGCACCAACCAGTGATCCATAACTGGTTCAACTGGTCTGACACCATATAACCGTAAATAAAATGCGTTGAGTGCATCGTTAAAGGGACATTCCCGAGTTTGTTGCATTGTAAGATATTTCCGACTAATAAAATATTTCTACAATTAAACTTTCATATTAAATATATTTTCTTGTTTAGAATATCAATGTCTGTATATTCAATGTGTTTCTGATTGTCTTAATATTTGTAAGAAGCCCAAACTGGATTTCGTCTTCAAATAATTTTGTATGTACGAAAATATACTTTTTAGGAAATAAAATGAAAATTAACCTAGTACAAATATTAAAAACGATCAGAAACATGTTTAATATACAGCCACTAATATTCTAAACAACAAAATATATTTCATATGTAAGTTTAATCGTAGAAATATTTTATTAGTTGATAACATCATAAAACATTGCAGCAAACACAGGAATGTCCCTTTAAATAAAACATTTCTTTCTTTCTTTCTTTCATTAAAAAAAAGAAAGTTTTTTTTAATGTAAACTTGTTTGCTCTGTAGGCCAATGCGGATGTGGACATGGTGGACAGCAACAACATGACAGCCCTGCACCACGCCTGCGCAGGCCTCCACTTGGAATGTGTCCAGGTGCTACTCACTGGACAGGCCAGTCCACAGACCAAAGAAAAGGTTAGTTGTTTACAATATAGAATTTACATTATAGCGATGTAACGATTTATCGATGAGTCAACTTGTCGCGATATTTCTCTCTATCATATGATTCACGATACTTGCACTATTGTGTTGATATGGTTGTTTAAAAATCGATATTTGTCATTTAAAGTATCAATTTATTTTAAATAAATTTACGTTTTGTCAAATTTAAGTCCAATATGACTATACAGAAACCGCATAACTTGCCCTAGTTTCCATTCCAGTTACCGTACGGTTATCAGAAACCAGTCCACGCACAGCTGTATGTAACATTAAAGTATATTAAATTTGATTGGCTGATATCTAGATTTATGACCAGTCACTAGCTTGAACCTAGCATTTCATTAGTATTGTTTGACACGTGCGTCATCTTTGCAAAGTTTGGAGTTCTTAGCAGATGAATTTGAAAATCCACCTGTGAAGTAGCCTACAAATATATTTAAACAAAATGTTTAAATATCTCAAGTCAAAAGTTTTTATTAGATTAAAATTTATCTTTATTAAAAAAAAAATTATTTAACAATACTGTGCTGCAAACATCCATGACAAAGCGATCCTCTAAAAACTCCCACAAAAACAAAACGAGTCGAACGCCGTTAAATTCTTAACCTTACACTCGATGATGCTACATTTTGTCATCATTATTTAGCTTCGTATTCAATTCGTTTTAGATATTTTATCGTTATTGCACCTCGTATCCCTTTATTTATAGGTACAGTTGTTTAAATTACATTTCTTATTTTTCAAATATGA
The DNA here is from genome assembly GCA_016106625.1 of Dracogyra subfuscus. Taxonomy (NCBI): domain Eukaryota; kingdom Metazoa; phylum Mollusca; class Gastropoda; order Neomphalida; family Peltospiridae; genus Dracogyra; species Dracogyra subfuscus. The sequence goes on from JAECMU010065958.1 coordinate 2,669, forward strand.
TTAGATGCATTGGTATTCATCAAATTTAAATACAAAGAACCGAGACAAAGGGAGATAATTTAATCATGCACTTTTACCAAAATGTAAATACGACTTCTATATTTTCACTGTATCTAAAATACAGTGAAAATATGACTTTTTCACCAGATATGACTTTTATGGTTTCCGTAGATCTATATATTTCACTGCTATGTATATAATAATTACAAATAATGTTTGTTCAAATGTAGTCATGTGAGTACATAAGGCTGTTTTCATACGAATATAAATGTAATTATCGCATCAGATTAATAAATCAATGTGCTATAGTGGTATCGATAAACAAAACAAAATGTAAACTTTTTCATCCTTAGGAAGATCGCCACTCTGTAATGTTATAAATTTTGTATTTAAAATATACAGAGATCAGTTGCAGTCAGAATTCTGCATAATGTAGGTATTTATAGACAACAATGGGCATAGGGGCAGTTAATATATTACTTTGATTTTTGAGAGGGGGTATGCAACTAACTATTCAACTTCTAACACCTGTGGCATCAACAAACGTACAGTAATAGAGGGGGATTTTTATGGACAGTGTTTTTTTCTCTCGGAATATTTGTTGTAATAGTCGTACATTGACTAAAGGTTTGTGTTTTATGTTACAGACGGGCAAGACGCCGCTGTTTTACGCTGCTCATCGAGGTGACGTTGGTATCTGCAAGTGGCTGGTCGACAAAGGAGCCGATGTCAATGCTGCTGACATGTATCAGATGTAAGTTTATATTTTATTTATGATTCCATATTCAATTATGCCTCTCTCATTTTACTTTAATATTACATAAACACTGTTTGTTATTGTTGTTTTATCAGTAGCAAACAGTTAGTTTAATTGAATAAACCGACCTCAGTGGTGCAGTGGTTAAGCCATCAAACTACAAGTTGGTAGGTACTGGGTTCAGATCCCAGTCAAGGCATGGGATTTTTAATCCAGATACCGACTCCAAACCCTGAGTGAGTGCTCCGCAAGGCTCAATGGGTAGGTGTAAACCACTTGCACCAACCAGTGATCCATAACTGGTTCAACAAAGGCCATGGTTTGTGCTATCCTGCCTGTGAGAAGTGCAAATAAAAGATCCCATGCTGCCTGTTATAAAAGAAGAGTAGCCTATGTGGCCACAGTAGGTTTCCTCTAAAAACAACTGTCAGAATGACCATATGTTTGCCATCCAATAGCCGATGATAAGATAAAAAATAGTGTGCTCTAGTGGCATCATTAAATAAAACAAACTTTACTTTTTTTTTGATTGGATAATGACACCACTACCCAGCATGCTCTTGTCATCCCGATCTTTCAATAATGGCCCAGAGTTACACCCCTTTCAGCTTATTGTTATTTGTTGATAGGAAACAACCGATCTCGGTGGTGTCATGGTTGAGCCATCAGACATTTTGGCTGATAGGTACAGGGTTCACAGCCCGGTACAGGCTTCCACCCAGAGCGAGTTTTAATGACTCCGTGAGTAGCTGTAAGACAACTACACTGGATAATTTTGTGATGCTTATATAGCACAAAGGTTTCGAGTATGTCCATCCCGGGTCCCGTCTCTGGATAGTCGGAGACCCGATCCGAGACAGATGATAGAAATAAGCAGAATTTTTCACTAGTCCACCAGACAAATACAACTACAAATCTACTTGTCCATCAATATTTTTTACATGTCAAAATTACATGTAGTTGTTAGTTTTATTCAAGAGAAAGGACAATGTTTTTGATTGCTCAAAACGAAACATCATTATAATTTTTACTTGTCAAATGGACAACCACTGAGGTACATTTTGCTTGTCCTGTCATATTATTACTTGTCAGGACAAACGGATAAGTGCTTATTTCGAACACTGAACTACATCCCACCTCCTGTGAGATAATTGATTCTTGACGAATAATCTTCACCTAGAACAATAGTGTGACATCACAGGCATTGATTAAACTGTACTTTGTGCTTGTCTTTATTTTCTCACAAAAACAAAGATACTGATTGGAAGTTGTATAAAATTGCTTTATTTCAGGACTCCGCTGATAGTGGCAGCCAAAGAGGGCCACAAAGAGGTGGTAGAATTCCTGCTGAAGAAAGGAGCCATTCCAGATCACATGGACAGGGAAGGTATGTTACAACTTATCTGATTGGCTTTTAGGAATGACCAATGTATAACAGGATATTTGATTAGCTGTTAGAAGATATTATAATAGCTGGCCATACATAAACTAACATGCATGGGATATGAATGTGCACGTAAAGCCACATGACATGATATGATACCGGCCTTGGTGGTGTCATAGTTAAGCCCTCGGACATGAGGCTGGTAGGTACTGGGTTCACAGCCCAATACCGGCTCCAACCCAGAGCGAATTTTAACAACTCAGTGGGTAGGTGTAAGACCACTACACCCTCTTGTCTCTCACTAATCACTGACAGATAACCACTAACCAACTGTCATGGACAGTCAGCCCTGATACCTGGGTTGTGCCCAGGACAGCATGCTTGAACCTTAATTGGATATAAACATGAAAATAAGTTGAAATGAAATAAAATGCAGGGCTCGAAACTCGACACAAAATATGGTGGCTCACCAAAAATAATAATAAATATTGGCAAATTAAGGTAAGCGAACCATGAACCACGAGCAAGATTTTAATGTGGAATAAAATATTAATAGTGGCTCATAGGTTATAGCTCTAAAGAAGATCACTCAAATAATTTTATTTGGGCACCTAACGCAATTATTTTTTAATATTTAAGTCGCCCAAAAGGGACATTAGTCGCATTTGGTGACCTGACCACAGTGGATATGATACTGGGATCAATGTGTAGTGTTTAACCATCTTTACCAGTTCCATGTTGAGAGAGTGGCACAGCCTGATATACTTTTTGCTATTCACTATGTTGTTCATTTAAAAGTCTGATAACGGAAACTACATGTATTGTTACAGTGCACAGTTTTGTATGCTTTATGTAAAGATTTCATATTTGAGAAAACTTTGTAATTTGTTCGTGAGATTGAAATTAAAACAAGTAGTTTACAAAGATTAATTCTTAAAATCAAAACACTACTGTTACCAAATGGGTGTTATAAACACATTTTGTCCCTTGTCTTAGCATACAGTTATATTTTCTCTTACATTCTGAACTCATTGGTTTGTTGCAGCTCATACTGCTCTAATGTAATTAAAACACTACTGTTAAAAACAAATTGTGTTCCTTGTCTTAGTATAATTATGGTCATGTTTTGTCCTACATTCCGAGCTCTGTGGTTTGTTGCAGGTCGTAATGCTCTCATGTATGCCATGATGGCTGGGCACCATTCCATGAAGGAAGTGTTTGCAAAAGCACCAACAAGAGCATCATGGGATGTCCATCCTAGTAGTAACAGTAGTAGCAGTATGTATGCACAGCAGCTTTGCCCCACCCACCCCATCCCACCCCCATCCCCAACTAGTCCTCCACTGTGTCTCCCCACCCCATCCCCAACTAATCCTCCACTGTGTCTCCCCACCCCATCCCCAACTAAGCCTCCACTGTGTCTCCCCACCCCATCCCCAACTAATCCTCCACTGTCTCCCCACCCCCATCCCCAACTAATCCTCCACTGTGTCTCCCCACCCGTCTTTGTATCTCTCCCTGTCACAGGTTTTTTGTTTCCTTTCCTTATTATATAAAAACTTGACATATATTATGCATTTTAAGTACTTGGGCAGTTACAACGGTCATGCATTTCCACATGTTTGGCGTCTATTTCACACAGAAAATTACATCATTACAGTAGCTGGAGAATTTTAAAGATAAAAGAAAATGAAATATGTGTTCTTCTAACTATATTTGTTGAACTATAATAGTAATAAGAATTGTGGTTTAGTCATAGATTTACGTTTACGTGTAAAACCTGGCTTATGTTTTGTGAAATTGGGCCCAATTTATTAAAAATAAAGATCACTTCCTGTGTCGTACAGCTTCTTCTGGAGAGTTGTTGTTGTAGTTGTACAGTGAGAACAAATACATGTACATGAATGAAAATAATAATTAATGAATATTTAATGACAAATACGACAATCAAAGGTTAGGGTATATCTTCTATTCACTATTGCATGTTTGTAACATTTTTATTACCATAACAATTTAATCATTCTTATTGATTATATGTGACTGACATTTTTCCCCATAGAAACAAATCCAGTAGTAGTACAGGAAACACCTTCAAAAACAGAGTCATCAGCTGATCAGGTAATATATTTTAATATTGCACCTCACCATTGTTGTCATTAACTATTCACTTCCCTTCCTCTGCACCTATTGGTCCTTACGTTGGTTGGTTGTTGCATGTTTGAGAAAAGGGTTTTAACAGGGATGTGGAGGGAAATACTTTACCATGTGGTGTTATTTGTGTTGTGCACAAAAATGTTCAATTAATATTGTATGATCCATGGTGCGTGTTGGTGATAGAACAAGAGGAATTTCGTTCAAGCCCAGTGTGAGAGTGAGCTACAGAACACTGATGGTCGTCTGTGTTCTGCTCTGGATCATTCCTCCCCAGAAGATAGATCCATCTGGCTTTTACAACATAGTCCAATAATTATGCCCATTATTCCCAATAACTTTTGTTTTTCTGACCAGAATTATTTTTTTAAAACAAACTACGATTCATATCCCAATATTTTGTGATTTTTGTTGTTTTTAAAACGATCAGTTTTATAAACAAATTAGCTGTTACAATCGGCTATCAATCCCTCAAAATGACTGCAACATTCTGTCATTGTCGTCTTAATGAAAATACTTACCAAAAACCACTTTTTGGACTAAAGTATTTTCCATTGAAAAAAGAAAACTAAAAGCTGCCATACTGTCATTCAATCTGTTTCCTGTGTTTTATGCAAAACTGAAGGAAATATGAATTGGGGAATGCAGTGTATATAGTGTACAGTATGTCAACTTGCATGATGTGGGTCGAGATATCTCACCTGCAGTAATCTGAACAGGCGCATGCACAGGGGGAGGGTTTGGGGGTAGAAAAAAAACACCTGCTCACGGTAAAAAAAATAAAATCTTATGTATCCCGATTTTTTACATTCCTGTGAATGGATATGGAAGTACTGAGATGTTATCATCACGCCAGACACCTCGACCCCCCCCCCCCTGCAAAATGTCCTGCGCATGCTCTTGCAGAAGGTTAAATTGATAACATGCCAGTTATTGCTGTTTTGAATTATAAATAATGATTGATCTTTTTACCAATGGATGTGCAAGAAAATACATTAAAAATTTAGTTTTTGGTTTTATAAAGCATACAAAACTTTAATGTTTGTTCTTTGTTAACATGGGCTAAAATTTACTCAAGTAATGTTCACAAATCATTGGTGATAAAAAGTTCTAACATTGTAACTAGGAAAAATTGCTCAAAAGAAATCGTCTGTGATAAAAACTGGCTAACATTATAACTAGAAAAAACTAGCAAAAGAAATCATCTGTAATAAAAACTGGCTAACAATAAATTTGGGAAAAACTGACTAAAATAAATTTTCTGTGATAAAAACTTGCTAGCATCATAACTAGAAAAACTGACCAAAAAGAAATTTTCTGTGATAAAAACTTGCTAGCATTATAACTAGAAAAAATGACAAAAAGAAATCGTCTGTAATAAAAACTGCCAAACAATATAATTGGGAAAAAATGACCAAAAGAAATCATTGGTGATAAAAACTTGCTAACATTATAACTAGAAAAAACTTAACAAAAAGTCATCTAGCTCTTGATTAATTGCCTAGTATATAAAAGATCCAGGAAGCACTCCTATTTGATATAATCAAGTATAGGTAAATTGTGGTTGCAGCAGGTTTTTTAACTAGAACAATTACAACATGTTAGGCACATATAGTCTGTCCCATCATTTTATAAATAAGTTTTTTTGTAAATAATTTCAGTTTGGTTTGATGTAAGAAGAAAAGTAAACGTTTTTGGAAATAACACAAAAATACTATTTTTGTGTGTAATTTACAAATCATTCAGCTAAAAAATAAATAACTTCTAGTAAATTCCATTGCATGAAAACAAGCATGAAAAAAAGCGTTCCCTGTGGAACGGACTGTAATATTCGTTAAAGAAACATTCCTTTCCTTTGAATGTGCCAGGTTGACTTGGTCGGCAAGTTCGACAATGATTCCCCGACATTAAACCATAAAGAGGTTGTACAACAACAAGAAGAGGAGGAGAGACTGTCGGGTCAGGTACTCTTTGTTTAAACATTTTCTTTTAGTCCATAGACATATGTAAATTAGCAGCATCAGACAGCTGGCATCAGTGGTGTCGTGGTTAAGCCATTCGACTGGTAGGTACTGGGTTCGCAGCTCGGTACCAGCTTCCACCCATTGCGAGTTTTAATGACTCGGTGGGTAGGTGTAAGACCACTACACGATCTTCTCTTCTCTCTCACTATGTAAGTTAGCAGCATCAGTGAACCAGACTCGGTGGTGTCATGGTTAAGCCATCGGACTGGTAGGTACTGGGTTCGCAGCTCGGTACCAGCTTCCACCCATTGCGAGTTTTAATGACTCAGTGGGTAGGTGTAAGACCACTACACACTCTTCTCTTCTAACTCACTATGTAGCAGCAACAGTCAGCTGGTCTTGGTGTTGTCGTGGTTAATCCATCGGACTGGTAGGTGCTGGGTTCGCAGCCCAGTACTGGCTCCCACCAAGAGCGAGTGTTAACAACTCAGTAGGTAGGTGTAAGACCACTACAAACTGTTCTCTTCTCTCTCACTCACTATGTAAGTTAGCAGCATCAGACAGCCAGCCCTGGTGGTATTGTGGTTAATCCATCGGACTGGTAGGTACTGGGTTCGCAGCTCGGTACCGGCTTCCACTCATTGCGAGTTTTAATGACTCAGTGGGTAGGTGTAAGACCACTACACCATCTTCTCTCTCACTAACCACTATCAACTAACAACTAAGCCACTGTTCTGGACAAACCACCCATATAGCTGAGGTGTGTGCCCAGAATAGCATGCTTGAACCTTAATTGGACTGATGGAACGAAATAAAGGATCACACAGATAGCAAGAAGAAATAATGACTGCATTAAAAATCAGTTGATATTGTCCGAAATTGACTGGGAACATATAGGCAGACATCCAATCCCAGTACAGTAAGAAGGCTATAATTCTGATAACATCAATACTGTTTTATAATCAACATATTATCAGGATTTTTTTCATAGGGTAAAATGGGTATGGCACCATACCGTATGATTTTGTTACCCCTAAGCCTAAACTTACCCCATTTTCTTTGTGGGGGAGGCCTCCCACATACCACCTGTTGTCCGTGGTTATATTCAGTTTTATAGTTCCATATCCCAAAAATGTCTTTCTGGCAGAAACACTGATTATGTGTGTGTTTTCTTATACATGCTGTTACGGATCAGAGCATCATTAAACCGTATGTCAGCGTGCTACAAGTTTGAAAGTAAACACTGTACAACCTTTTTTTTTGTGTGGATATTTAACACCTATTTTTGTGGGCTGTTGCTGTTTTATGCACTTAGCACTTTATGTTGTCATAGCAACTAACATGCACTTGCACCATACTAGATGTACTTCACAGATTTCATGAACTAAAAAAAAGCAGCATTAGATTCATTTTGTGTCATGGCGTAACATGTTTTTGATCAGATAAAAAAAAGATATTAAAGAGTGGCCGTTAGATATCATTTATCTTGCAATGAATTGTTTTAAAATGTATCTTAACGAGCAAAAGTGAGTTTGATACATTTTAAATGAGTTATGAGATAAATGGTATCTAACGGACACGAATGTATTATTCTGTTTCTTATATATCCTTAAAAAACTGGTGTTAAGCAAATTTTAATATCTTTTTTGACTCAAAATATTTACAAACATTTACACTTGTAGCTGCCTTTTTTGTCACAGGTTAACTATATGTCACAGTGTAATCGATTTCCACTGTGCTGTTTTTTTATTGGATGTATGGCATTGATGACCTGTTCATCACCTAGGAGCAGACAGTCATATGTTTTAAAATTGTTAACACACATACAAGTGTAAACAACTGTGTGTTATCAAAAATAGCACATGGTTTTCTCACCGACAGGTGTGTAAGAATAAAATATGTGTGTAAGAATAAAATATAAATGACAAATGGTAAGTATATAGTAATTTACTTACCTGTTGCC
>JAECMU010065964.1:0-11739 GCA_016106625.1 Dracogyra subfuscus
TAGCCACTGCGCCATCCTAAGTGGCACCAGCTAATTGCGTTGTCGCAGTTTGGTTAGTAAAGTCCATATTTATTAATGCGATTCGTGGTACTATTTCTATATGGTCGACTTAACTATTAGATAAATAACCTTTGTATAATTACCAGAGACATGTCCTACCAATACTTAAATTCACGTCTGTTATATGCGTTTATTGTGTACGTGCCTGTCACTTACAGCTGTCAGAACTTCTTAGATACAGTCTTAGATATACAATGTTAAAGGGACATTCCCGAGTTTGTTGCATTGTAAGATATTTTCGACTAATAAAATATTTCTACCATTAAAATTACACAATAAATATATATTCTTGTTTAGAATATCAATGTCTGTATATTTAATGTGTTTCTGGTCGTCTTAATATTTATAAGGAGCCCAAACTAGATTTCGTCTTCAAATAATTTCGTACGTACGAAAAAAATATTTTTTGCAAATAAAATGAAAATGAACTTAGTACAAATATTAGAAGGATCAGAAACACGTTTAATATAGAGTCACTAATATTCTAAACCTGAAAATATATTTAATATGTAAGTTTAATCGTAGAAATATTTTACTTGTCGATATCATCTTAAAATACTGCAGCAAACTCAGGAATGTCCCTTTAATTGTTTACATAATATTAATATACTATAATACAATAATAGCATAGTATGGAATTACAATTCTGGGATAAAAAGTTAAGCTGTACTATCAACTCCGTTATGATTTCTACAGTTTCATTTCACCATTAATTTGGTCCATTTTGATCCATTTCGGTCACATTTCTGTTTCCTATCGGTCCTTTTCGGTCCTTTTCCGTGTTTCGTCTGTTCATTTCGGTTCCTTGTGTTTTTTCGTCGGTCCCTTTCGATCCTTTAGGTCACTTTAGTTCTTTTTCGGTGTTTTGTCAGTTTCGTCGGTTCCTTTCGGTCCATCGTGAGCACTAGTTAGGAAACGGGACCACGAATTGCAAGCGACACTACATGCCGTTGTGTATGCTGTCATGCGACAGCAGGTCACCTCTTTATCTATGTCAAGAATTCCTTTGTTTTGCGAATATAATAAATAGCCTTAGTTTAAAGATATATTTCCTTGCCATTCCTTTCTTAGATGGGCGGGACCTAATCCAGTGGTATAACGCTCGATTTGTGATCGATCTCACTCAGTGGTCACACTGATTTATTTCTCGTTCCAGCCAGTACACCACGACTGGAATATCAAAGGCCGATATATGTGCTATCCTGTCTGTGGGATGGCACTTATAAAAGATCCCTTGCTACTTGTAGACAATTGTAACGAGTTTCTTCTCTAAGACTTTATGTTAAAATTACCAAATGTTTGACCTCCAATAGCCGAAGATTAATAAATTAATGTGCTCTGGTGTCTTTAAACAAAAGAAACAAACTTTTGTTTACTTAGAAAATCTTTAACCGACCCTATGCTGTTCTGCTATGGGAATTCGGAATAGCCAATATGACGACAGCGGGTTACCTCTTAAAGGGACATACCCTAGTTTCAGTTCATGAAAATTAACAATAAGTTTAGTTTAATTTACAAACCTGTAACACATTTTGATAAAGTTACAATTGATTGAAACATGAGTCTTTGACTTTGAAATAGAATAAAACTCGACTACATAACTGTTACTTCTCAGAGGCACGTGCCTTTTTAAAAATATGAGAAATGCATTTTGTGATATTAAAAAACATCAGGATGACCAAAAACACTTCGAATGTACAGAAATGGATACTTTAAACAATAAAATTTAAGTAAAGTATGATTTCAGTTATCAAAAAACGCCTTTAATAGTCAAAACTATGTCTTAGTGTTTAAAAACTAGGGTATGTCCCTTTAACTATACCTCGAGTTCCTGCCCCGAGACCGCTCCCTGGCTATGTCAGAGGCCGGACTTGGAGTGGGCATGCCTGAACCTTAATTGGACAGGGGCATGTAAAAACGGTTCCATATTCCATATACCTCGAGTTTTCTTACTAAATATTCTAAATAGCCTTAGTTTAAACAGATATTTCCTTGTCTATCATTTCTTAAATGGTTATCAGTGTAGGGAAACGCGTTTTGGATAAGATCATCTAAATAGTTGATATTTAATTGTTAATTTTTAATGTATTTTAAGTATACCTAAGTACACCTATAGAAACAAGAGGCCACCTCGAGTCATTGATTATCCCACCAGTGACCTACCACACTCATGGGTCACATGGGGGTGTTTCTGGGTGTGTCAGAATAATCAAAATTCATGATTTTGTTTCTTAATGGGTTAAGGAAGCTTCCTTAGATTAGTAGTTGTGAAGGAACTGGTTCTCAAACCCGAAGATTCACACAAATACAAAATCACTTGTCCGTCCGATCATCCTACAAAAATGTTAGGTTTTTTTAAATATTTTAAAAATATTTTTTAATATTTTTTATTTAAATAATTTCAGTTTAGTTTGATGTAACAAGAAAACTAAAAGAAATATACTATTTTGTGTACAATTTAGAAAACAGTCTTCTCAGAAATAAACAGCTTATTTGTATGAATAAATGCGTTCCCCGTTGGGAAGGAAGAACGACTATAGGAGAATCTTGGCATTCCGGTTACGTGTTGAAGAAGGCGGAAGTTCGCAATCCAGCCAATAATATGTATCCAGAATCGATCGCGAACGCTAACTCTTCTGAACGTATTACAGAGCAGCTTAATTGGTTTTAAACACCCTCTAACAATTTGATTAGCTCCTAACCTGCCCAGTTCATTGAACCTTCGTGCCATACCCTCATTATATATATATTTAGAGAGATAGATTTATGACAGATAAAGAAAATCATTTATAATTACTGACAGATAAATCAAATAATGTATTTATTTTATAAAACTTTGTCTTGGAATTGTGACAGTTCCATCAAAGTTAATAGCAGGAGAGCGAGAGAAGATCTGTGTTATTATTTTCTTGCAGGCGACAGACGAACTAATTTCGCTAATGAAGAAATCTAACATCAATCTGGTTGCCACGGAAATTATTGCCATTGATCCTGCAATTCAGATCCTCAAATTAAAGGTAAAAGTACATAACCAAGACTATTAGACAAAAACTATTACAAGAGGTTTGTGAATCGTCCTACTGTGATATTTCCAAAACAAAAACAAACAAGGATTCGATTTCTAAACGTACGTGGAACGATCGCGCTCAAATACAACGATGTATGTACATAACTTCGCATAGCCCGAATACTCTGCCGTTCGAGAGATAGACGGCAATATGAACGGTTGTGATTGTCCAAATGTCCATCAACGTAAACACATGATCCCATGTTGTTACGACTAACAATGAATAACTATAATAATAGTAACACATTTAATATTATGAACTATTATATTTGAATAAATATTCGGCTTTATGATGATATATAATAATAATAATAGCAATCTAAAATTTATTGTCTGTTATTCTGCCAACACCTGCCAAATTAATAAATGGATGCTAATTTTGTTTTGGAGTGGGATGAAATGGATCTTGTTGAATCAGAAACGTTAACATTTCAAGAAACTAATGAAAAAAACTGCCTCACAGATGTAGAATTGTTATTAGCAATATTGAGCAAACTAACTTTAAAACCCCGACACAATCGGCGATACGTGTAACGAAAATGAATCGGCCCTATTCGTGGTAATGGACGAAAAGAAGGCGAAGAAAACAAACAACCTATGATGTGACGTTAATTAGAAACGTCCTGGACGCACAGGGTGAACAACGAGAATGAAAGGAAATCTTCCCGTGTGACCTCGACGTACTGCTGACATATTTTATTAGTACGCGTTTCGGTACACAGACATTTTAAACGTGTCAATACGCGTGAAAAGGAAACAAACCAAATAAAGCAGACACACTTACGGATGTACACATACAATCACTGTACAAACAGAATCTACGTGGCACACAACATCCCGAAACACCTTTAAAGTCATTCTGGCTCAATAATTATATGCATTTTGATCTCCGGTGTGTGTGTGTGTGTGTGTGTGTGTGTGTGTGTGTGTGTGTGCGCGTGCGTGCGTGCGTGTGTGTGTGACTGAACACTACACACATGAATGGGATGACGTCACATTGAAATTGTACAGAATATTTAGAACTGAATGAACGGCAAACAAAAACCACTAAGTGGTAAAAATACAAAACAAATATTAGAAAAATGCATTCAAAGATGTTTTTCACAAATGATGAACAAAATCTCAGATATTCCGTGTTTGTCTACAAGACATATGCTTGCAAACGTCTGCACCATTTTGGTGACAAGAGTGATCCATTTTATCCACCGCACTATTCTACTCTCTGATGAAAGATTGGATAGATGGTTCTTGAAAACAAAAAATGGTGTCAACAAATTAGCAAAAATAATGCCTGTTTTGGAATCACCATTGGATCTCTCTTTGAAGGTAAACTTTGAATTTTCAAACATTTAACATCCATGTTGGCCACACCGTATCTAATGAAACTATTTCACAGAAAGTGTCATGTAGTAAATAAAGCGCCATACTTCTTGGGGCAAAAAAGCACAAATGTAAACTTTCTTTCTTACCTTTGAATAACGTTTTCGCGGCAACATTAGTAACTGCTGTCACCATTGTTAATACTTCGTTAAATTACTTGTAATTTTCATATAGATATATTGTTCAAAGTTACTTCTTTTGTTTTCAGTTGATGGTTTAGATTTTAAAAACCATTTTGAAAACAGTTTTCATTCAAAAAATAAGAAAAAGGTTTTGTTATTTAACAACTATTTTGTATGCGAAATCTATACGCGTGAATATACTACTCTCCAAAGCGGTGAGTTGAGAAATAAAACAGTATATAGGCAAATACATAGGCCTACTACAGTTTAATTCAAGTCGTCAAATAGAGGGCGACAACTGTTGTGTAAAATAAGCTAATTATTTGCAGGGGTGTGTGGCAGTTGTCCGTCTAATGGCACAGTAGCGCTGGTTACTTGAAATATATACTTCTTTTCATCTGCCGGTCGCCACAATACATCATTTGCAAATATGGTATTGGTTATTGGAAATATGTACTGGCTCTTACATATTTTCAAGTAATATTGTGTTAGATAAACTGCCGTGAAACCATGATCAATCCCGTGTCCTATATATTGTGCTGTTTTAAGTAAGACGATTTCAAATGGATTTTAAATATGTTTTTTTGCAGGATCGTGGTGCCAGGATTATTGTTGCAAGCTTCTATGCTGACATGGCAGTCAGAGTATTTTGTGAAGTATGATCTTTATTACCGTACCTTGAGTTTAAAAAAAAAACAGTTTACACAAGCTGTTTTAATTTTTTAAATTTTTAAATTTTGTTTTAATAATTGCGGGGTTGTATTACCTGACCTAAAAAAATAAAATAAAATAAAATAAATAAAAATAAATTACCTGACCTCCCTAAAACTTTATTCACTACATTTGACCCAATCTACAGATATGCATGAGGTATCATTAATTCCAGTATTTAACTTACAATTCTTGCTGTATTATAGTTGCGATATACAGATATACATTGCCCCAGGTAGGGGGTGGGATCTAGCTCAATCGGTAGAGCACTCGCCTGAGATGTTAGCGTCGTGGGATCGAACGACATCAGTGGACCCTTTCTCTGATAGGCTTTTTTCAGTCCCAATGAGTGACTTTAACTAGTATAGCAAAGGCCGTGGTATGTACTGTTCTGTCTGTGTGTGTGTAGGGGGGGGGGGAGGGGGGCATATACAAGATCCCTTGCTGCTAATGGGTTTCCTCTGAGACTACGAATAGAAAACAGAATTATCAAATGTTTGACATCCAATATTGATGATTAACAAATACTATGTGCTCTAGAGGGGTCGTTAAACAAAACAATTTTTTTTTCAAAATTGAATGGATTTTAGAGATGTGTGCTTATTTTCTGTCAATTTAATGGCTTTTTAACAGGCATACAAAGTTGGACTGTATGGGCCTAAAATTGTCTGGTTTCTTCTCGGATGGTACGCGAACACCTGGTGGAAGTCAAAGTTATCGGCAGTAGACTGCACTTCAGAAGAGATTGAACAAGCTATTGATGGATACTTCTCGGTCGATGCCGTAAAATTAAACCCCAAAGGAAACGTGACCATCTCGGGATACACTCCACTAGAGATCCAGGACATGTTTAAGAACTTTACCAAAGATGAGAAAATGCCTGCTGTAGAACTCGGTCTAAAGGGCTATGATGGAATGTGGGCAGCAGCTCTTGCTTTGAATAAGACTGCAAGCGATCTTGAAACGAAAGGTGCAGTGATATGACTTTTGTTTTAATTAATACATTTAGTGACAGCAAACAATACTGAGCTCAGTCGTATGCAGGTTTAGATTATTTACACCAGTCACGAGAGTGAGTCCTCCAGATGAAAAAAGAAGGAAATGGGTTTTTAACGACGCATTCAACACATTTACTTTACGGTTACATGGCGTCGGACATACATGTATGGTTAAGGACCACACAGATATTGAGAGAAAACCTGCTGTCGCTACTTCATTGGCTACTCTTCGATTGGCAGCAAAGAATCTTTATATGGAAAATTCCAGACAGGATAGCACATTCCACGGCCTTTGACATACCAATCGTTGTGCACTGGCTGGAACAAGGAATAGCCCAAGGGGCCCAATAACGGGGATCGACCCCAGACAGACTCCTCCAGATAAAGTAGGAAAGTGGTGTCGTCCTGGATAATTGCAGTCTTCCTATATATAAAACGCCTAGTGGTATACGTAGTTCTGAAAATATATGCACTGCACATTATAGCCAGGAATATAAGGTAGTCCAGAGTGTTTATGCTAAATACAGCATCAACCCTAATGCTCGAAGTCAATAACTAGTCGGCATCCAGTATTTGTTCTGCAGTGGAATGCAGCTGCAGCAAAATCATTTTATGTCCGAAACTTGCACAATCACGACCTTGTGGAAACGTCCTTAACAATTCTGCCTTGTGCAAATTTCATATTTTAGTATCATAAAAACAATCATCTTGCTTCCATTTAAATTATTTTTGAAGGTTCAGAAAGACTTGAAGATTTCACATACAAGAACGCAGACATGGCAAATTTGTTGTTCAGCAATGCTATGAACACAACCTTCATGGGAGTACGTGGACCTATTTCCTTCGACACGAATGGCGACCTCAACGCTATGTATGTGATCTCCAGATTGCAAGGTGCCAAACGCTTTTACTTACCCATGTGTTCGTTAACCCGTTGTACATTGAAGATACCTTTTTAGACTTGTGATTGGCTGCTCTACGGTGATAAACTGATCGCCACAGCAATACAATCCAATAAATTATTTGGCGTATAAAATTAAACTGTCTTATCTATGAGACATAGTTAACCGCAATAATTTTAAATTGGTTTTAGTTAGAAACGATATTTATTTATATTTTAAATGGAATACTACATTGATGTCGGATATTTACCATTTATTCGCTTGCGCATGTCCAAATACTTTGTAAAACAACTTGTAAGACTCATGTCACACATGGCATTGAACAGATTTCAGAGTACAGTTTTCATCAGAGATAGCTCCACAGCGGTACGATCAGACGTAGAATGAATTGTATTCCTGGACTGACTCGACCACGCTATGAGGTATACATTACTTGGAACTATAATGGATGGATGGATGGATCATGTTCTGACGTTTCAGCTTCAACTATTAGGGTTAAACATAATATGCACGTAAAATATGCCTTATAATCTTAGCAAAAACGTTTAGCAATTTGGTAAATGTATTTAAATAAATAAAACTTGTGACTTACAAAATAAAATCAGACATTGGATTTAATTAAGGCATCGAGTGTCAGTATAGCTAACAGTAGATTTTCAATACAAAATGAAATGTGTGACTGCCACATCGTTAAATGGTGAATGGGGGTCCATACACAGAACTCTGAAATTTGTTCAGTAACGTAACTGAGCACCTTCGGCATTGTATGTTAACAGCGGTACAACGTGAGTTCATGCTTTTGGTGGATCTCTGGAATAGTGATAGAGATCTATTCACGAGTTAAAGCATGTTTAAGGTTGTGGACGTTGTGAATATGCGTGTGGTTCTCTCGCACCCTACAATAAAACAAATCCCATACCTGCACAACAGGAAACGAGTTCGGCGATTTTGCAAGCTAGTTTAATGTCTCTGAAGAAGTTCAGTTGTTGGTCTGGACGATTACTGGCGTACTTTGTCCTGGTGAAACAAAGCAACTGGATGATGCTGCGTGGACGGAATAACAACTCGTGTGTTCATTCTGTCATTATTGTGAATAATGAAATTGAAGCTTTTTTGTCCGATGTCTTGAATTCCTGTTCACACCCCATGACGCTATCACCACCACATCAGCCACGGTCAGTGCACGAAGAAACACTTTAACACTGTCTATGCCGAATCTGCTCAGACATGTTACTAACAATTTTCAAATTTTCATGTATGCAACCCCAAGCACTATTTAACGACATGACAGTCAAACATTTCATTTTCTATTGAAACTCATCTGTTACTTATACTTACAAATAATGCCTCAATTAAATCCATTTTCGCATTAATTGTTTTAAGTCACTAGTTTTCTTTTATTTAAGCACATTAACTAAACTGCAAAACCTTTTAGGCTAAGTATATACTCATATTGTGTTTCAATTAGCATGATTTAATGCTATATTAGGTTCTGTTGTTTTTATATGGGTGTGGGCGTATCGACAGTTTCGAAATATTTCCTAGACACACTTTACATGTTTATGGAATGTTTTGGTATATTTTAGGTGGGAAAAGACAAATGGTGGGATTGTACTATTCGAATACGCTGGAGTGGTTGCCAGAGACACCAGTTATTTGGAAAGGTGAGATAATTGCATTGTTAAATCCATTGTGAAATCTGCCTGTGCACCACCTTTTTGTGTGAAGTTTGCTCCAGTGTCCCCTATTTGTATATAAGAACACGGGTAAAGTGTGTTCAGTGCTACCTGAGTATTTGTAGAAAAAAGGGAGAAAATATCCAGAGCTAAAATAATACCGCTACTAAATGCTTATGGTTTGAAAATCATTAATAAACAACTGCTCTTTAGCAATATGTTGGAGCAGTTGCTCCCTGTATCAAATTCGAAAGGGCAATTACTTGCATGAATCCTTAAAGACTAAATAATAACAACAAAACCTATTTGTGTTTCATATTTTATTTTGTATTTGTCTCGTACAAAGATCTGAAAAAAGTATTTTGCTTTGAAATGATATAGGTGGTGTCATTCCTAAGGATTCTGTCACCACTATAAAGAGCACACGAGAACTATCTTCCTCCTTGTACATCGCTATGTGCTGTTTGTCTGGCTTGGGGATTTTACTCACCTGTGTGTTCTTGGCATTCAACATTGGATACAGGAAAAGCAGGTACAAAATACAAACGCATACGCAAGTCATACTAATGCGGTGACATTACACACAGTGCGTGGGTGGGTTGGTGGTGATCTTAAGAATCGTAAGTGAAAATAGTAATTTTGTTTTAAAGTACAAAGGGAAAAAATGCTAAGCGTACCATTAAAACATACTAATATAAAGCTATTATTTAGAGGTACAAAAATGTATATACAATAAAACACACACATTCATATTAATAAATAAAATAAGATGTTCCATACAAAAAGATGGTATCTTTGATATGTTTTACACTTGTATATATATATATATATTTATTTATTATATACATAGCAGTGAAATATATAGATCTACAGAAACCATAAAAGTCATATCCGGTGAAAAGTCATATTTTCACTGTATTTTAGCTGCAGTGAAAATATAGAAGTCGTATTTGTTTTGTTTTTTGTAAAAGGGCATGATTATCTCCCTTTGTCTCGGTTCTTCGTATTTAAATTTGATGATTACCAATGCATCTAATCGTATTTGAAAAAAAAGAAGTAATTTAAACAACTGTACCTATAAAAAAGGGATACGAAGGGCAGTAACGATAAAATATCTAAAACAAATTGAATACGAAGCTAAATAATGATAACACAATGTAGTGTCATCGAATGTAAGAGTAAGAATTGAACGGCGTTCGACTCGTTTTGGTTTTGTGATATGTTTGTAGCGCAGTATTGTTAAATAAATGATAATAAAGATAAATTTTAATCAAATTTCTTTTAAAACGTCTATGGTAAGGTAAATTTTCTGGAACAGTTCTATAGGAATAAATATATCATGACAGTACGTGTTTTCGATAGAATAAGCGAAATATATTACCCCAAAAAGCGAAAAACATTGTCAAACATTTGATGTGTGTAAACCATATTTTCAGTCATTGCTTCGCAATTCGTGAAAATATGGTTTTCACACACCACTCATTGACATAAAAATCGTATTCGAAAAAAACCATGAGTAGATATATATGTTCATGAACAACGCCCCTCCCGCCAGACACAGACCCATTTTCTTATGTGTCACGTGCTGCCGTTGAGCCAATCGGATAACTGGTGTTTCAGCAATGCACACGCGTTTCAGTTGTCGAGCGAAGTGAATAGTTTTTTTTTTTGTACGGAGAGTCACGCCCACTTGTTAGATGTCACGTACTGTCCGCCGAGACAATCGGTGCACGACGTTCGACAGTATTTGTTGTTGTTTGTTTGCCTCTAAAGAAAACGTGCCGAGAGATCTAATACCGCCCGTTCAAAAAAACCTGAACGATTGTTGTTACCTCGTTGGAAAAAGAATCCGTATGTCCGCACGTGATCCACAATACGGTTTGCAAGATTATCCACGAGAGTGTAAATAAACAGAGTTCTGATTATAAATAAGGACAAATACTAAAGTTAAGACAGTAGCGGTCCGAAATAATGCTATAAACAGTACAACTACATATTGAATTTGTTTGTGTTGGTTAAACAGAATTTGTAAAATGTGTATATAGAAGAAGAAGAGCTGTTAAAATGTACAAAAAAAAAATCCGAAAATACAACCCAAACAATCATACTCGAGACAGAGCGACATGAGGTGCATGTCATTTGAACAGTATTTTAAGGTATCTAAGGAGAAATTTGAAAACATCGATAACAGAGTTAGCGTCAGTGAATTGCCTAAAGCATTTAGCATTAAAAGTGACGAAGAAGGAAACAAATAAACATTAATGATAGTCTAAAGCTATACAAATTAACTGTAAAGCCTGCTTTCGATGAATACTACAAGGATTCAATGTCCGTTATAATTCCAGAGAGATACACGGACAATGCTGAACACTGCACACATATGGTGTATCGAGGACAAATTAAAACTGCAAAGAATCAGATGGCAAACAAACTTATGTTTTTCAAAATATGGAAAAAAGATGCAAAGAATAAAAACTCCTTGGAGGGCGAACCAAACGACAACGATGACAAAAGCAACGACAACGAAATCGACGATGATGAAGTAAATGATGAAGATGCGTTCTGTACGAACAGGGGCAAGTGTGAACCTGTAGACATGGTGTGCTTTTGCACTATATGTGGTAGGGACGCTGGTCACGAGTTCCAGCATTATGAAAACAAAATGGATTTTATGCATTGTTATGGATGTGGCAAACTATGAAAATGACTATTGGAGTTTAAAGTGACTAACCTTGAGAACACTTCCATCTATGTATTAGTATTTAAACTATATATATATATAAAAAAGTATGTTGCATCATTATTTGGTCTAAAAACAAATTT
>JAECMU010065980.1:0-10200 GCA_016106625.1 Dracogyra subfuscus
TTTTATTAGGCTGGTAGGTACTAAGTTCACATTCCAGTACCAGCTCCCACCCAGAGTTTAACGACTCAGTGGGTAGGTGTAAGGCCACTATACAGATTTCTTTCTCACTAACAACTAACAACTACATGTAACTCTCTGTCCTGGGCAGCCATTCCAGATAGCTGAAGTGTGGGATAGTGGGATATAAGCATGGAGGTAACTATAAAGAACAAGAAGAAGAATACTTTTTACCTGACTGTTTCTGTCATTGATGAGTTCTATGGACCATCTTCCTTCGTGTTTAATCCACACGAAGATCACCCCACGACTGTCACACGTGGCCAGTTTCTGGTAGGGCTCGTTCCACCGAACCAAAACCGTCTGAAACAGAAAATAACACATCAGTTGTAACATAGTGGATAAAATAAGAAAGGAATATTTGGGTAATGTCCAATACATTTCAATATAATTAAACTACAGCTATTTAGCAACTGCTGAATCATAAACTATATATATCAAAAGATAAAACAGCAAGCAGGGTTTCTGCCAGAGGGTAGGAAGAGTAAAATTATGTATGTTACAATCTTGGATATTATTGGATACAATGTACTAATTTTTAGAAAAATTATGTAGAAAGAAAGAAATGTTTTATTTAATGACACGCTCAACACATATTTACAGTTATATGGAGTCAGACATATGGTTAAGGACTACACAGATATTGAGAGAGGAAACCCACTGTCCCCACTTCATAGGCTACTCAAGGGATCTTTTATATGTACCATGCATCCCACAGACATGGTAGTATATACCTTTAATATACCAATCATGGTGCACTGGATGGAACAAGAAATAGCCCAATGGGTGCTCCAACGGGGATCGATCTCAGACTGACTGTGCATTGAGTGAGCACTTTACCACTGGGCACGTCTCGCAGCTTATATAGAAAGATAACTGCTGTTAAAATTTGTTAAAGGACATGAAATTCATAGTCCAATTTCAATTTTTTTTAACTCATAACCACCTAATTATAAAAAGGGTACTTATGAGCCATTTTAGTTTTATGACATATCCTCAAATTATTTTCTAGCAGAAAGTAGGTCAGGTTAGAGGCTTTTACATGCACATTCAGAGCAAACTATGGGTGCCGGCCTCAACTGGCTTCTCCCTATAGGACAGGAAAGCTTTGTGGTGGGTGTGAGAAGGGACCGCCTGCACTGGCAGGTGCAAGAGTGCCAGCAGCCCAACCAGAGTCAGTAACAGGCATGGGTTGGTTTTGAGCAGAAAGCCTGGAATAGTATCTTTTATATGCACCTTCTCTGGTACAGGTTACCAGTAGTACATACCATCATCTTTGATGTACCAGCCATTGGTTGAAAAAACCAACAAAAAAACCCAACAACAACAACAACACCAAATCAACTAAGAGTGATTGCTCCTGAAACCATAAACTAAATGTACCAGACCCATGTACAATCAATTTTTTGTGACGGTAGTGTGGAATGGCCTGTTATATAAAACAAATTGTGAATGTTTTAAAGCATGCTGGCATTTTTACGTACGTATACACGTACGAGTGTGTGTGTACATATTTTAAATGAAAACTATTTTCATTTAACCCATTAAAAAACAAACACATGTTAGATTACTGGTCCACCTCTTAACAGTTTAACAAATCTCGATTTTACAGTACTGGAGGATGGGGGTGGCATGGTGGGAAGGAGTTGGGTTGGAGGTGGTTGATAAGACACAATGACTTTGGCTATACACATTTCAAAATAAGATTCACTAAATTCCTAGCAGTATTTTTTGCCCATGCACATAGCAAGGCATGGCTTTGAATTTTTTTTAAAAAGAAGAAAAGATTATACAGTCTGTAAAGCACAAGTTAAGCGCGCATTATATAGTCACGAGATGAAATTCTCCAGACAGCACTAATAGTAGCCGAGTCATAATAAGAGTTAAAATTATCAGCAATCAACCACGCACTGCAAAAATCTCTATCATTATTATCAACAGGGAAATTTCACCAGACAGCGTTTACTAAAAGCCACACTATGAAACTTGAAATGATCGACAATTTGAGGACCGGGATTTTCTCCTTTTCAGTGAGGCCTATGTATCACAGCTGTAAGACACTGGGCAGATCAATAAGTCATCACACGTCTCACTCTTCTTTTGAACAGTATACGGGGCTCTGTATTATTCATCGACAATATTTCATATGTGACAGCACCGGGAATCGATTGGGGTTTCATCATCATCGATCATCAGTTAAAATTCGGTTTGCATCAACCGATCAACGTTTGATTACACAATAGGCTAGAGCTATATAAGAGGATATTCCCCGAGTGTCTTGTGATAACATAATTTATCAGCTTGAGTTGATAAAAAGTATGAAATCCGAGGTGGAAATAACATTTTCATTCATAACCGATGGCTTTTTGTAAGTGATCATCTTCTGTAATTAAAATGCAGCTCTCTGCTTTTTTTCAAACATATAAACAGCTGAGTGAACCATATCATTTTAATAACATCTGTAGAACAATACCTTGAACGTTTGTAAATAGAGGATACTCCCCGAGTGTCTTGTGATGTCATAATTTATCAGCACAAGTTGATAAAAATATGAAATATGAGACTTGCTGAGGATTTTTATACGTTTATCAATAAGTGCTGATAAATTATATCACAAAACATGAGGATGGCATTCTTTTTATCATTTATTATCATTCTTTTAATTTACGACAACTGTAAACAATGTTACTATATTTGGCATCAGTAGACTTGTTAACTAGCAGAACAACAGTGGCGTGACATCACTAATGATAGGTTTAGAGCTGAAACATACACAGTAACATTACAAAAGAAGCGATATCTCCTAGGAGAATATTGCAGGACATATTGCAAATTATAGTGCCAGTGATATCTCCTACAAAAGTCTTTAATGGATGATAAATGGACATAGCAATGGTATGAATTACAAGCACTGAACATGTACACCTATTGTCAACTTCACTGGGACAGGCTCTACAAACTGCTAGTTTTACCTTTCATAATCGTTTAATATCATTTTTCTTTATGTATACACATCAAAACAAAGACCAACCCCCAAAATACATGTATTTCCATCATTTCCATCATCTACACTTGCGGAGCAATTACAGTTGACATTTA
Organism: Dracogyra subfuscus; assembly: GCA_016106625.1. Taxonomy (NCBI): domain Eukaryota; kingdom Metazoa; phylum Mollusca; class Gastropoda; order Neomphalida; family Peltospiridae; genus Dracogyra; species Dracogyra subfuscus. The sequence continues at coordinate 3,157 of JAECMU010065980.1, forward strand.
CCCACACAATCGATTATGGATTTAATTATATGATCAATCATCATATTTATGGAGCCATTGAACTGATCAATTTTCTATTACAATCGATCATCGGAAAATCACTGATATGTGATCCATGATTTAAATTTGATTTTGTTACTCACAGGACACAATATTTCACAAGAACTGTTGTTCTGTTCGCATGTTGGTTACACAACATTAAAATCACGAGAATTGCCAATCGGTCAAGTGGTGAACAATAACATTCTATAATAAAAAGTACTACATATCAGTACCGTAATGAAAATGAAAATCAGTTCATAGATTTGAACCACCAGTGTAGCACAGGACCATGGTTCAAGCATTTTAGGATTAGGTAGGCCTAATTAATCACTTTTACGAGAACTATATTCACATAACTTAACAATCGGTTACCTAAGTAAGACTCGCATGAACGGACTTCCAGTTAGCTAAGATTTTGGAATATTGTCCCCTGTACTCACATACCTGTAGTTCAAATTAAAAGTTAACGCGAGTATATCACTCAACCATGAATATATGCTACAAACATTCTATACACAAATTACTGTCATTATTCAGAGCTTCTAGAATTTTATAAAAATGCACTAGCCATGGGATCAGTGAATTTAAAAATGTACTAGCCATAATTAAAAATTTGCTAGCCCTCCTTTAAATACATTTTACTAATAGTAATAATGAGATATGTCACCTAAAGGGGATAGATTGAGTTTTAAAATCCTTACTTTGGGGTGGAAAGATGGGGCTGGATATTCTTATTTGTTTTTTCCACTGGCCATCGGGCTAGTTATAGTAATTATTTACTAGCCCAACACTGAATATTACTAGCCATGGGAGTGGGGCTACCATAATCTAGATGCCCTGCATTATTACCAAGTATGGTTGAACATCCATTTATCTCACTTCTGGTCAATGAAACTCCACTGTATTGCCATTATACTTTTTTATGACTTCAGAATGAATTTTGTTACTTAATTACATTGTTTATGTTCATTCATTCAACTAATTTAACTATACTCTTTAAGATATTAATATCGATATCATTTTTTATCAAGCTTATCTTCCTTTATAAGTTGTAAGATAAATGGCACCAAATGGACATGGGCGTAGAATTTTATTTCTTACCAATTCTCAATAACAAAGTTTAATGGAAATTTTAACTCCTTCCAAATAAACCTATTTGCAGTAATCAAGTGTTGTTAGCCCTGGGTCAACACATGCATGTACATGTACATCACAGAGCAATAAATTCAACCATGTTAATTTCATTGGATTGGGCCCCATGTCATCACTGTGGAGCAGCCAATCAACTGCCTTTAATGTTTTCTCCAAAAGGTATGTAAAACATGCAAAAAAGGGTATATAGCCGATACATTCCTTTTAATATTTTCATATTGATTTTTAAAATACATGTATAATACATTTTATGCCAATTGGTACATGTACATGTATGTAAGTCTGCCTGACAATAAAACTGTAAGATACCAGTAACACTAGTACAGCCTGTCACAACATCTTACAATTTATTACGACATTTTAATCAACAATATGTGAAAATGGAAGCGACACTGTAAATCCTCAATTACTTCGATAACCTCATTTACTTCCCACCAGCCCTTTATAAAGAACCTGCCACAGCGTGACCATATGGTATAAATAAGTCAGTTAATACACAGAGTATCCTAAGTAACGGATCGGTTTGAGTCTCCGCAGAAACAATAGATCAACCCAGACAGGATGACACTGAAACAAAGCAGAAAAGACCATAAGTCATTAAAGTTGTGCTCAAATTTCCTCTAAACACATTAGAGAGCTGAAAAATTTGCATGACCTGCCCTCTCGAATAATGCTCACCAGCAGCCCACTGCTGATATTCCATCTCCCAAGGCTTGACAGGCGAATTAACAAGTGAAATTTGTCGCCACTGCTTGGACATCAAGTGCCATTTTCCACATCCCTTGTCAACTGGATCTTTGTCAGTGCGTGACCACACACAGTAGCCAGTCCATACTTTTTGAAGAAAAATTGATATTGTTCTGGTAATTAATTAGGCAGCCTCAACTACAAACACAGCTAGCAGGTGTGTTTAAGGATGATGGATACTGGATTCACATTCGAATCCTGACTTCAACTAAGAGTGTGTACACAAGCATTGGAAAGGCATAAAAGTATTTTCCAAATTTTGATCACCGACATGTCTAGTCAATTGAAAAAATTAATTAGCAACTACGGTTTAATGTCTTGAAATTCTATAGTGAACCTTGCACTGGAAATCACAATGCAATACTGAACCAAATGCTCCCTGATAAACCAAGTTCTTTTTCCGATATAATTTATATACATTAACCAGTAACCACCGTCCAAGACAGACATCCCAGATAGCACACTGTCGATGCACCAAAGTTGGGCCATCAGTGGCATCATCAGTGGCTATCATAATTTTAGCCAGGTAGCCCATGTTTGCTCACTGCTTCATAGACACTGATTTATCCATTGTTGTGCTACTACTGAATCATCCATGATCCCTGCAATGGTCACCAGTACCTTGATCATTAATCAAAGTTAAAGTTTGTTTTATTTAGCAACACCACTAGAGCACATTGATTTAATAATCACTGGCTACTGCATGTCAAACATTTGGTAATTTTGATGTACTGGTATATAGTCTTAGAAAACCCTGCTACATTTTTCCATTAGTAGCAATGAAGCTTTTATATGAATCATCCCGTAAAAAGGACAGCACATATACCAAGGCCTTTGATATACCAGTTGTAGTGCACTGGCTGGAATAAGAAATAGCTCAATGGACCCACTGACATGGATCAATCCTAGACTGACCATCAGTGGTTTCATCAATGGCTATCAGGAGGCGGAACATAGCCCAGTTGTAAAGCGCTCGCCTGATGAGCAGTTGGTCTGGGATCGATTCCTGTCGATAGACACATTGGGCTATTTCTCATAAAATATTCCTTACTACTAATGAAAAAAATGTAGCAGGTTTCCTGTCTATGACTGTCAAAATGACCACATGTTTGACATTCAATAGCCGATGATTAATAAATCAATGTGCTCTAGTGGTGTCGTTAAACAAAACAAACTTTACAATGGCTATCATCATGCCGGCTCACAGCTACATGTATCATCAGTATGAACCAAAGCTGCATGGAACCACAATGAATTCAGACCAAAATGAACTTTAGACCAAATGTAACGATGTTACATTGGCAACAAGAAAATAAATTCAAACCAATTAATGAAATGAATGGCTTGCCATTGTCCAATTCTCCATACAATAACATGTAACTTTCATAGAACAATTTTATAAATGCAAATTAAGAAACATTTTGGTACTGTATTGTTTATTATTTAGATCAGCACCACCAGTTTTCTGAAGAAAGCTAAATTAAGAAAAACAATGTGATGCAAGTCGGAGTTAATTAGTTGAACCTCAGATATATGAATCACTTCTGTGTACTTCAAGATTTATTCAATAATGCCAGTCCCTTCATTATTTACAACCAGACAAAGCGAAGACATCAATGTTTCTGACTAACAAGCTTTGAAATATGAAAATTACTTGGTCTATTCATTGGTACAGATATGGTGCATCACAAGTAATGCATGTTACTAATTAGATATATTCGTAAAACAGTAACGACATGCAGTAGGTATCAAAGACGGTGCTAACAGTATTTATGATTCGAGGCTCACCCTGCATGCACGGTCATCTGAACAGTGACGTACTGCATGTCTTCGGCATGAAGACTGAACAAATAAATCAAGGACCGAATGTGCTAGCTGCATCCCTCAAAAGAAAACCTGCAGTAAAGCACGACAAGAGCTCAATGGTATTAAAATTGAGTAACCGGATTACCGAGAGAAGGGGACTAACCTTACTTCGGTGGTGTCAAACAATCAGTTCGGTGCATGTACTCTTAACACAATTTACCGATCCTGTCCAGTATGGATAACTAAATACATTCCTACAGTGTGTGTGGAATTCTTATGACCACCAATTTCCAATCAGTATTCTGTGCCAGTCTTAGTTAGCACTGCCCCGGGTATCTAATAACCTCCGTATAGAATGGTCAGGGACAGCTAGCCATTTCCAAGATGAAATGCTCGTGGTTCTACATAACACTTGGATGCTTGCCATGCACAACTAAATTGCTCCAACAATCCATCCGATCTGACAAGTTAATTAAAAATTACAGTACGTTGAAAAAAAAACACCCACACAATCATTTATTCATTTATTCATGAATTCAAAGTTGCGGCATGTTTGACAGTTTAATTTATTTTAATTTGCTGCCGATATAATGGAAGACAATTTGCTAACTGCTCATCTCATTTTAAAGGGAATAAAATGTTTTATTTAACGATGCACTCAACACATTTTTTTATGGTTATATGGCATCAGACCTATGGTTAAGGACCACAGAGATATTGAGGTAGGAAACCTGCTGTCACCACTTTATGGGCTACTCTTTTCGATTAGCAGCAAGGGATCTTTTATATGCACCATCCTACAGACAGGATAGTATCTACCACAGCCTTTGTTATACCAGTTGTGGAGCACTGGCTGGAATGAGCAATAGCTCAATGGGTCCACCAATAGAGATCGATCCTGGCATTTTAAAGGGACTATACATTTTGGGTTTGCTTGCAATGTAAGATGTTTTCAAATAACAGCTATAGTCTTTTTTGATGATTAAAATGACATATTTTAGACATTTATCCAGTATTTTTCCCTAGGTTTCCATGCATGTCTGATGGAATTGGGAAAATGAGTTCAAGTAAATCATACTTGGGATATTTGTTTCAGGCCACTGCTGAATTAATTTATTGGAACAGACATAATTAAATAGATATCTTGCCACTTTCTATTGGGAAGGAGGTTCCATCTTTGAACCCACAGAACACCTGGATAAATCCCTATGTTAAATATATTTTCGAATATCAGTGTCCATATAAACAAGGTCTTTCTTGTCTTCCTAATGTTTGTAAGAATAGGATGTAGCCCAGTGGTAAAGCATTCACTTGATGTGTGATCGGTCTAGGATCGATCCCTGTTGGTGGACCCAATGGGCTATTTCTTGCTTCTGCCAGTGGACAACAACTGGTATAACAAAGGCAGAGGTAGGTACTATCCTGTCTGTGGTATGTGTTATTATGTCTGTGGGATGGTGCATATAAAAGAACCCTTGCTGCTAAGCAAAAAGAGTAGCTCAATATCTCTGTGGTCCTTAACCATATGTCCTGATGCTATACAACTGTAAATAAAATGTGTTGAGTACGTCATTAAATAAGACATTTCCTTTCCTAATGTTTGTAGCAGCCCAAACCTGATTTTACCTTCTAATAATTCTGTGTATATAAGAAAAAATATATATATAACCTGATCAAAAGAAATATGGGATCAACAGTTGTCCATTTCATTCTTTTGTTTTGTTCTTTTAATCATTTTATGTTTATAACTCATAATACATAATACATAATCATATTGATGCCAGAAGTTAAACCTTGCAGGTTGATCTTTTGGTGGATGGAGGAAGACACATCTGACAAGAGACTAAAGCAATTTAGTCTAGTCGGTTTCATGTTAATTTTGTTATGCTCCCTAAGCCCCAAACATGGAAGCACTGATCCGTGTGTTAGTGTATAATATGAATAATATATTAAACATGCTGCCTCTGTGGTCGTGGATCAATGGATGGAATGAGTAAAGAGACTTTCGTCTGTCCCATCCTGGTACGCCATCAGCAGTGTAAGCCACAGCGGCATTACATCTCGTTAATCGTTCCATGCCAGAGTTGATTGATCTCTCTTCTTCAAAACATGTTTTGTTTGGAGAGAGCATGCAGATCCATAAGCAGTTAAATGTCAGCCTTGATAAACAGAAAAAAGCAATTAAATTTCAACCCGCCTCGGTGGCGTTGTGGTTAAGCCATCGTACTTAAGGACGTCACTGTAGGTACTGGGTTAGCATCCCGGTACCAGTTCCCACCCAGAGTGAGTTTAACCACTCAGTGGGTAGGTGTACGGCCACTACACCGACTTCTCTCTCAATAACCACTATAACTCTCTATCCTTGACATACAATCCAGATAGCTACCGTGTGTGCCCAGTACAGCATGCTTGAACCTTAACTGGATATAAACATGGAAGTAAGTATACACAAACAATGAAATTTTAACATCAGTTGTCTTAATGGGGTCTTTTGGAGAGTGGGCGATATCTTTTGTGAATAAAAAAAAGTAGAAGAAAAAAGTTTGTTTTGTTTAACAACACCATTAGAGTACATTGATTTATTCATCATCAGCTACTGGATGTCAAAACATTTGGTTATTTTGACATAGGGTCTTAGAGTGGAAACCCATTTTTTCATTAGCACCATCCCACAGACACAGGATATAGCACATACAACAGTCTGTGACATACCAGTCTTGGTGCACTGACTAGAACGATTAATAGGTGATTTTTATGTGCAAAATATTATTGTACTTTGCTGATCGACCAATATATGAAAAGAATATTTTATTTTAGAAATGATGATGTAACCCAAATATCAAACAAGATGTCCCAATATAGATTTTTAAGTTATAGCCCTGGTCTCAGTTTCATGAAGTGATCATAGCCCTAAGATCTCCTTAACGAACTTATGCACTTAGGTGAACTTAGTGCTAAGATTGCTTCATGGAATGAGACCCTAATAAAAAAACAATGAAGATGTGTTGTACTGTTAATATTTGCATACAACTAATGTCAAACAGTACAGTTCCACTTGAACTCACTTGTTGACAATCATAAGGCTGTACATACACTCCAAGCAGAAATAATACATCTACTAAACCATAACATCTGAACAATACTCTTTACAAAACCATGACATCTGAACAACACTCTTTACAGAACCATGACATCTGAACAACACTCTTTACACAACCTTGACATCTGAACAACACTCTTTACACAACCATGACATCTGAACAACACTCTTTACACAACCATGACATCTGAACAACA